>JAKCOZ010000008.1:40254546-40262046 GCA_022605955.1 Rallus limicola
CCCTAACCCTAACCCTAACCCTAACCCTAACTGAAACCTAACCCTAACTCTAAACCTAAACCTAACCCTAACCCTAATTTAATCCTAACCCTAAACCTAACCCTAACCCTAACCCTAACTGAACCCTAAACCTAACCGTAACACTAACCCCTAACGCTAACCCTAACTGAACCCTAACCCTAACCCTAACCCTAATCCATACTGAACCCTAACTGAACCCTAACACTAACCCTAACCCTAACCCTAACTGAACTCTAACCCTAACCCTAACCCTAACTGAACCCTAACCCTAACCCTAAACCTAACCGTAACCCTACCTAAACCCTAACCCTAATTCTAAAACTAACCCTAACCCTAACCCTAACCCAACTGAACCCTAACACTTTACATAACCCTAGCCCTAAACCTAACACTAACCCTAACCATAACCCTAACACTAACCCTAACTGAAGCCTAAACCTAACCATAACCCTAACCCTAACCCCTATCTCTAAACCTAACTGAAGCCTCACACTAACACTAACCCTAACTGAACCCTAACTGAACCCTAACCGTAACCCTAACCCTAACTGAACCCTAACCCTAACCCTGACCCTAACCCTAACTGAACACTAACGCTAACCCTAACCCTCACCCTAACCCTAACCCTAAACCTAACTGAAACCTAACCCTAAACCTAACCCTAACCCTAATCTTAACCATAACCCTATCTGAACTCTAACCTTATCCCTAACCCTAACCCTAAGCCAAACACTAACCCTAACCCTAAACCTAACCCTTACCCTAATCCTAACCATAACCCTAACTGAACCCTAACCCTAACCCTAACCCTAAACATAACCCTAACGCTAAGTTAACACTAAACCTAACCCTAACCCTAACCCTAACCCTATCCCTAACTGAACACTAACCCTAACCCTAACCCTAACCCTAACCCTAACCCCATTCCTAACCCTAACCCTAACCCGAACCCTAACTGAACCCTAACCCTAACCCTAACTCTAAACCTAACACTAACTGAAACCTAACCATAAACCTAACCCTAACCCTAACACTTACCCTAACCCTAACCCTAACCCTAACCCTAAACCTAACACTAACTGAACACTTAACCCTAACCCTAACCCTTACCCTAATCCTAACCATAACCCTAACTGAACTCTAACCCTAACCCTAACCCTAACCCTAACACTAACCCTAACGCTAACTGAACCCTAAACCTAACCCTAAACCTAACCCTAACGCTAACCCTAACCTTAACGCTAACTGAACCCTAAACCTATCCCTAACCCTAACCCTAACCCTAACACTAACCCTAGCCCTAACCCTAACCCTAACTGAACCATAACCCTAACCGTAACCCTAACCCTAACTGAACCCTAACCCTAACCCTAACCCTGACCCTAACCCTAACTGAACCCTAACCCTAACCCTAACCCTGACCCTAACCCTAACTGAACCCTAACCCTAACCCCAACCCTAACCCTAACCCTAACCCTAACACTAAGTGAACCCTAACCCTAACACTAACCCTAACTGAAACCTATCCCTAACCATATACCTAACCCTAACCCTAACCCTAATTTAATCCAAACCCTAACCCTAATTTAATCCTTACCCTAAACCTATCCCTAACCCTAACCCTAACCCTAACCTAACCCTAACCCTAACCCTAACCCTAAACCTAACTGAACCCTAACCCTAACCCTAACCCTAACTGAAACCTAACTGAACCCTAACCCTAACCCTAACCCTAACACTATACTCTAACTGAACCCTAACCCTATCCCTAACTCTAAACCTAACTGTACCTTAAACCTAACCCTAACCCTAAACCTAACCCTAACTGAACCCTAACCCTAACCATTACTCTAACTCTAACCCCTATCGCTAAACCTAACTGAACCCTAACCCTAAGCCTAACCCTAACACTAACTGAACCCTAACCCTAACCCTAACCCTAACCCTAACTGAACCCTAACCCTAACCCTAACCCTTACCCTAACCCTAACCCTAACTGAAACCTAACCCTATGCCTAAACCTAACCCTAACCCAAACCACTACTCTAACCCTAACCCCTATCGCTAAACCTAACTGAACCCTAACCCTAACCCTAACCCTAACGCTAACTGAACCCTAACCCTAACCCTAACCCTAACTGAAACCTAACCCTAACTCTAAACCTAAACCTATCCCTAACCCTAATTTAATCCTAACCCTAAACGTAACCCTAACCATAACGCTAACTGAACCCTAAACCTAACCGTAACACTAACCCCTAACGCTAACCCTAACTGAACCCTAACCCTAACCCTAACCCTAATCCATACTGAACCCTAACTGAACCCTAACACTAACCCTAACCCTAACCCTAACTGAACTCTAACCCTAACCCTAACCCTAACTGAACCCTAATCCTAACCCTAAACCTAACCGTAACCCTACCTAAACCCTAACCCTAATTCTAAACCTAACCCTAACCCTAACCCTAACCCTAACCCAACTGAACCCTAACACTTAACATAACCCGAGCCCTAAACCTAACCCTAACCCTAACCATAACCCTAACACTAACCCTAACTGAAGCCTAAACCTAACCATAACCCTAACCCTAACCCTAACTGAAAACTAACCCTAACCCTAAACCTAACCCTAACCCTAACACTAACTGAAAACTAACCCTAACCCTATCCCTTACTCTAATACTAACCATAACCCTAACTGAACTCTAACCCGAACCTTAACCCTAACCCTATCCCTAACGCTAACTGAACCCTAAACGTAACCCTAACCCTAACCCTAACCCTAACACTAACCCTAACCCTAACCCTAACTGAACCCTAACCCTAACCCTAACACTAACCCTAACCTAACCCTAACCCAAACCCTAACCCTAACCCTAACCCTAACTGAACCCTAACCCTAACCCTAACCCTAACTGAACCTAACCCTAACCCTAACCCTAACCCTAACCCTAACCCTAACCCTAACCCTAACCCTAACCCTAACACTAACTGAACACTAACCCTAACCCTATCCCTTGCCATAATCCTAATCATAACCCTAACTGAACTCTAACCCTAACCCTAACGCTAACTGAACCCTAAACCTAACCCTAACCCTAACCATAACCCTAACCCTAACTGAAACCTAACCCTAACCCTAACCCTAACACTAACTGAACCCTAACCCTAACCCTAACCCTAACCCTAACTGAAACCTAACCCTAACTCTAAACCTAAACCTAACCCTAAACCTAATTTAATCCTAACCCTAAACCTAACCCTAACCCTAACCCTAACTGAACCCTAAACCTAACCGTACCACTAACCCCTAACGCTAACCCTAACTTAACCCTAACCCTAACCCTAACCCTAATCCATACTGAACCCTAACTGAACCCTAATACTAACCCTAACCCTAACCTTAACTGAACTCTAACCCTAACCCTAACTGAACCCTAACCCTAACCCCAACCCTAACCCTAACCCTAACCCTAACCCTAACCCTAACCCTAACACTAACTGAACCCTAACCCTAACCCTAACCCTAACTGAAACCTATCCCTAACCATAAACCTAACCCTAACCCTAACCCTAATTTAATCCTAACCCTAACCCTAATTTAATCCTAACCCAAAACCTATCCCTAACCCTAACGCTAACTGAACCCTAAACCTAAACCTAACACTACCCCTAACCCTAACTCTAACCCTAACCCTAACTGTACCCTAACCCTTACCCTAAACCTAACCCTAACCCTAACAATAACTGAACAGTAACCCTAACCCTATCCCTTACCCTAATCCTAATCAGAACCCTAACCCTAACCCTAACACTAACTCTAACTGAACCCTAACCCTATCCCTAACTCTAAACCTATCTGTACCTTAAACCTAACCCTAACCCTAACCCTTACCCTAACTGAACCCTAACCCTAACCATTACTCTAACCCTAACCCCTATCGCTAAACCTAACTGAACCCTAACCCTAACCCTAACCCTAACACTAACTGAACCCTAACCCTAACCCTAACTGAAACCTAACCCTATGCCTAAACCTAACCCTAACCCTAACCATTACTCTAACCCTAACCCCTATCTCTAAACCTAACTGAACCCTAACCCTAACCCTAACGCTAACTGAACCCTAACCCTAACCCTAACCCTAACCCTAACTGAAACCTAACCCTAACTCTAAACGTAAACCTAACCCTAACCCTAATTTAATCCTAACCCTAAACCTAACCCTAACCCTAACCCTAACTTAACCCTAAACCTAACCGTACCACTAACCCCTAACGCTAACCCTAACTGAACCCTAACCCTAACCCTAACCATAACCCTAACCCTAACCCTAACACTAACCCTAGCCCTAACCCTAACCCTAACTGAACCATAACCCTAACCGTAACCCTAACCCTAACCGTAACCCTAACCCTAACCCTAACCCTAACCCTAACCCTAACCCTAACCCTAACCCTAACTGAAACCTATCCCTAACCATAAACCTAACCCTAACCCTAACCCTAATTTAATCCTAACCCTAACACTAATTTAATCCTTACCCTAAACCTATCCCTAACCCTAACGCTAACTGAACCCTAAACCTAACCCTAACACTACCCCTAACCCTAACACTAACTGAACACTAACCCTAACCCTATCCCTTACCCTAATCCTAATCATAACCCTAACTGAACTCTAACCCTAACCCTAACGCTAACTGAACCCTAAACCTAACCCTAACCCTAACCATAACCCTAACCCTAACTGAACACTAACCCTAACACTAACCCTAACCTAACTCTAACCCTAACCCTAACCCTAAACCTAACTGAACCCTAAACCTAACCCTAACCCTAACTGAAACCTAACTGAACCCTAACCCTAACCCTAACCCTAACACTAACTCTAACTGAACCCTAACCCTATCCCTAACTCTAAACCTATCTGTACCTTAAACCTAACCCTAACCCTAACCCTAACCCTAACTGAACCCTAACCCTAACCATTACTCTAACCCTAACCCCTATCGCTAAACCTAACTGAACCCTAACCCTAACCCTAACCCTAACCCTAACTGAACCCTAACCCTAACCCTAACCCTAACCCTAACCCTAACTGAAACCTAACCCTATGCCTAAACCTAACCCTAACCCTAACCATTACTCTAACCCTAACCCCTATCGCTAAACCTAACTGAACCCTAACCCTAACCCTAACCCTAACGCTTACTGAACCCTAAACCTAACCGTAACACTAACCCCTAACGCTAACCCTAATTGAACCCTAACCCTAACCCTAACCCTAATCCATACTGAACCCTAAATGAACCCTAACACTAACCCTAACCCTAACCCTAACGCTAACTGAACCCTAACCCTAACCCTAACCCTAACCCTAACTGAAACCTAACCCTAACTCTAAACCTAAACCTAACCCTAACCCTAATTTAATCCTAACCCTAAACCTAACCCTAACCCTAACCCTAACTGAACCCTAAACCTAACCGTAACACTAACCCCTAACGCTAACCCTAACTGAACCCTAACCCTAACCCTAACCCTAATCCATACTGAACCCTAACTGAACCCTAACACTAACCCTAACCCTAACCCTAACTGAACTCTAACCCTAACCCTAACCCTAACTGAACCCTAACCCTAACCCTAAACCTAACCGTAACCCTGCCTAAACCCTAACCCTAATTCTAAACCTAACCCTAACCCTAACCCTAACCCAACTGAACCCTAACACTTTACATAACCCTAGCCCTAAACCTAACACTAACCCTAACCATAACCCTAACACTAACCCTAACTGAAGCCTAAACCTAACCATAACCCTAACCCTAACCCCTATCTCTAAACCTAACTGAACCCTCACACTAACACTAACCCTAACTGAACCCTAACTGAACCCTAACCGTAACCCTAACCCTAACTGAACCCTAACCCTAACCCTGACCCTAACCCTAACTGAACACTAACGCTAACCCTAACCCTCACCCTAACCCTAACCCTAAACCTAACTGAAACCTAACCCTAAACCTAACCCTAAACCTAACCCTAACCCTAATCTTAACCATAACCCTATCTGAACTCTAACCTTATCCCTAACCCTAACCCTAAGCCAAACACTAACCCTAACCCTAAACCTAACCCTTACCCTAATCCTAACCATAACCCTAACTGAACCCTAACCCTAACCCTAACCCTAAACATAACCCTAACGCTAAGTTAACACTAGACCTAAGCCTAACCCTAACCCTAACCTTAATCCTAAATGAACCCTAGACCTTACCCTAAACCTAACCCGAACCCTAAACCTAACCCTATCCCTAACTGAACACTAACCCTAACCCTAACCCTAACCCTAACCCTAACAATATTCCTAAACCTAACCCTAACCCTAACCCTAACTGAACCCTAACTGAACCCTAACCCTAACCCTAACCCTAACCCTAACCCTATACCTAACACTAACTGAAACCTAACCATAACCCTAACCCTAACCCTAACACTTACACTAACCCTAACTGAACTCTAACCCTAACACTAACCCTAACCCTAACCCTAACCCTAAACCGAACTGAAACCTAACACTAAACCTAACCCTAAACCTAACCCTTACCCTAATCTTAACCCTAACCCTATCTGAACTCTAACCTTATCCCTAACCCTAACTCTAAGCCAAACACTAACCCTAACCCTAAACCTAACCCTTACCCTAATCCTAACCATAACCCTAACTGAACCCTAACCCTAACCCTAACCCTAAACATAACCCTAACGCTAAGTTAACACTAAACCTAACCCTAACCCTAACCCTAACCCTATCCCTAACTGAACACTAACCCTAACCCTAACCCTAACCCTAACCCTAACCCCATTCCTAACCCTAACCCTAACCCGAACCCTAACTGAACCCTAACCCTAACCCTAACTCTAAACCTAACACTAACTGAAACCTAACCATAAACCTAACCCTAACCCTAACACTTACCCTAACCCTAACCCTAACCCTAACCCTAACCCTAACCCTAACACTAACTGAACACTTAACCCTAACCCTAACCCTTACCCTAATCCTAACCATAACCCTAACTGAACTCTAACCCTAACCCTAACCCTAACCCTAACACTAACCCTAACGCTAACTGAACCCTAAACCTAACCCTAAACCTAACCCTAACGCTAACCCTAACCTTAACGCTAACTGAACCCTAAACCTATCCCTAACCCTAACCCTAACCCTAACACTAACCCTAGCCCTAAACCTAACCCTAACTGAACCATAACCCTAACCGTAACCCTAACCCTAACTGAACCCTAACCCTAACCCTAACCCTGACCCTAACCCTAACTGAACACTAACCCTAACCCTAACCCTCACCCTAATCCTAACCTAACCCTAACCCTAACTGAACCCTAACCCTAAACCTAACCCTAACCATAACTGAACCCTAACCCTAACCCTAACCCTGACCCTAACCCT
>JAKCOZ010000008.1:40267046-40269546 GCA_022605955.1 Rallus limicola
TAACTGAACACTAACCCTAACCCTAACCCTAACCCTAACCCTAACCCTATTCCTAACCCTAACCCTAACCCTAACCCTAACTGAACCCTAACTGAACCCTAACCCTAACCCTAACCCTAAACCTAACACTAACTGAAACCTAACCATAACCCTAACCATAACCCTAACACTTACCCTAACCCTAAATGAACTCTAACCCTAACACTAACCTTAACCCTAACCCTAACCCTAAACCTAACTGAAACCTAACCCTAAACCTAACCCTAAACCTAACCCTTACCCTAATCTTAACCCTAACCCTATCTGAACTCTAACTTTATCCCTAAACCTAACCCTAAGCCAAACACTAACCCTAACCCTAAACCTAACCCTAACCCTAACCCTAACCCTAACCCTAACCCTAACCCTAACCATAACCCTAACTGAACCCTAACCCTAACCCTAACCCTAAACATAACTCTAATGCTAAGTTAACACTAAACCTAAACCTAACCCTAACCCTAACCCTATCCCTAACTGAATACTAACCCTAACCCTAACCCTAACCCTAACCCTAACCCCATTCCTAACCCCTACCCTAACCCGAACCCTACCTGAACCCTAACCCTAACCCTAACCCTAAACCTAACACTAACTGAAACCTAACCATAACCCTAACCCTAACCCTAACACTTACCCTAACCCTAACCCTAACGGAACCATAAACCTAACCCTAACCCTAACCCCTAACCCTAACCCTAACTGAAACCTAACCCTAACCCTAACCAATACTGAAACCTAACTGAACCCTAACCCTAACCCTAACCCTAACCCTAACCCTAACCCTAACTGAACCCTAACCCTTACCCCAACCCTAACTGAACTCTAACCTTAATCCTAACCCTAACCCTAACCCTAACTGAACCCTAACCCTAACCCTAAAACTAAACCTAACCCTAACCCTAAACCTAACACTAACCCTAACCCTAACCCTAACACTAACTGAACACTTAACCCTAACCCTAACCCTTACTCTAATCCTAACCATAACCCTAACTGAACTCTAACCCTAACCCTAGCCCTAACCCTAACCCTATCCCTAAAGCTAACTGAACCCTAAACCTAACCCTAAACCTAACCCTAACCCTAACCCTAACACTAAGTGAACCCTAACCCTTACCCTAACCCTAACTGAAACCTATCCCTAACCATATACCTAACCCTAACCCTAACCCTAATTTAATCCAAACCCTAACCCTAATTTAATCCTTACCCTAAACCTATCCCTAACCCTAACCCTAACCCTAACCTAACCCTAACCCTAACCCTAACCCTAAACCTAACTGAACCCTAACCCTAACCCTAACCCTAACTGAAACCTAACTGAACCCTAACCCTAACCCTAACCCTAACACTATACTCTAACTGAACCCTAACCGTATCCCTAACTCTAAACCTAACTGTACCTTAAACCTAACCCTAACCCTAAACCTAACCCTAACTGAACCCTAACCCTAACCATTACTCTAACTCTAACCCCTATCGCTAAACCTAACTGAACCCTAACCCTAACCCTAACCCTAACTGAACCCTAACCCTAACCCTAACCCTTACCCTAACCCTAACCCTAACTGAAACCTAACCCTATGCCTAAACCTAACCCTAACCCTAACCACTACTCTAACCCTAACCCCTATCGCTAAACCTAACTGAACCCTAACCCTAACCCTAACCCTAACGCTAACTGAACCCTAACCCTAACCCTAACCCTAACTGAAACCTAACCCTAACTCTAAACCTAAACCTAACCTTAACCCTAATTTAATCCTAACCCTAAACGTAACCCTAACCATAACGCTAACTGAACCCTAAACCTAACCGTAACACTAACCCCTAACGCTAACCCTAACTGAACCCTAACCCTAACCCTAACCCTAATCCATACTGAACCCTAACTGAACCCTAACACTAACCCTAACCCTAACCCTAACTGAACTCTAACCCTAACCCTAACCCTAACTGAACCCTAATCCTAACCCTAAACCTAACCGTAACCCTACCTAAACCCTAACCCTAATTCTAAACCTAACCCTAACCCTAACCCTAACCCTAACCCAACTGAACCCTAACACTTAACATAACCCTAGCCCTAAACCTAACCCTAACCCTAACCATAACCCTAACACTAACCCTAACTGAAGCCTAAACCTAACCATAACCCTAACCCTAACCCTAACTGAAAACTAACCCTAACCCTAAACCTAACCCTAACTCTAACACTAACTGAAAACTAACCCTAACCCTATCCCTTACTCTAATACTAACCATAACCCTAACTGAACTCTAACCCTAACCTTAACCCTAACCCTATCCCTAACGCTAACTGAACCCTAAACGTAACCCTAACCCTAACCCTAACCCTAACACTAACCCTAACCCTAACCCTAACTGAACCCTAACCCTAACCCTAACACTAACCCTAACCTAACCCTAACCCAAACCCTAACCCTAACCCTAACCC
>JAKCOZ010000008.1:40277046-40282046 GCA_022605955.1 Rallus limicola
CTGAACCCTAACCCTAACCCTAACCCTAACCCTAACCCTAACCCTAACTGAACCCTAACCCTTACCCCAACCCTAACTGAACTCTAACCTTAATCCTAACCCTAACTCTAACCCTAACTGAACCCTAACCCTAAACCTAAAACTAAACCTAACCCTAACCCTAAACCTAACCCTAACCCTAACCCAACTGAACACTTAACCCTAACCCTAACCCTTCCCCTAATCCTAACAATAACCCTAACTGAACTCTAACCCTAACCCTAACCCTAACCCTAACACTAACCCTAACCCTAACCCTAACACTAACTGAACACTTAACCCTAACCCTAACCCTTACTCTAATCCTAACCATAACCCTAACTGAACTCTAACCCTAAACCTAGCCCTAACCCTAACCCTATCCCTAAAGCTAACTGAACCCTAAACCTAACCCTAAACCTAACCCTAACGCTAACCCTAACCTTAACGCTAACTGAACCCTAAACCTATCCCTAACCCTAACCCTAACCCTAACACTAACCCTAGCCCTAACCCTAACCCTAACTGAACCATAACCCTAACCGTAACCCTAACCCTAACTGAAACCTAACCCTAACCCTAAACCTGACCCTAACCCTAACTGAACACTAACCCTAACCCTAACCCTCACCCTAATCCTAACCTAACCCTTACCCTAACTGAACCCTAACCGTAAACCTAACCCTAACCATAACTGAACCCTAACCCTAACCCTGACCCTAACCCTAACTGAACACTAACCCTAACCCTAACCCTCACCATAATCCTAACCTAACCCTAACCCTAACCCTAACCCTAACCCTAACTGAACCCTAACCCTAAACCTAACCCTAACCCTAACTCTACTCTAACCCTAACTTAACTCTAACCCTAACGCTAACCCTAACCCTAACTAAACCCTTACCCTAACCATAACCCTAACCCTAACCCCTATCTCTAAACCTAACTGAACCCTCACCATAACACTAACCCTAACTGAACCCTAACTGAACCCTAACCGTAACTCTAACCCTAACCCTAACCCTAACCCTAACCGTGACCCTAACCCTAACTGAAAACTAACGTTAACCCTAACCCTCACCCTAACCCTAACCCTAAACCTAACTGAAACCTAACCCTAAACCGAACCCTAAACCTAACCCTTACCCTAATCTTAACCCTAACCCTATCTGAACTCTAACCTTATCCCTAACCCTAACCCTAAGCCAATCACTAACCCTAACCCTAAACCTAAACCTTACCCTAATCCTAACCATAACCCTAACTGAACCCTAACCCTAACCCTAACCCTAAACATAACCCTAACGCTAAGTTAACACTAAACCTAACCCTAACCCTAACCCTAACCTTAATCCTAAATGAACCCTAGACCTTACCCTAAACCTAACCCGAAACCTAAACCTAACCCTATCCCTAACTGAACACTAACCCTAACCCTAACCCTAACCCTAACCCTAACCCTATTCCTAACCCTAACCCTAACCCTAACCCTAACTGAACCCTAACTGAACCCTAACCCTAACCCTAACCCTAAACCTAACACTAACTGAAACCTAACCATAACTCTAACCATAACCCTAACACTTACCCTAACCCTAACTGAACTCTAACCCTAACACTAACCCTAACCCTAACCCTAACCCTAAACCTAACTGAAACCTAACCCTAAACCTAACCCTAAACCTAACCCTTACCCTAATCTTAACCCTAACCCTATCTGAACTCTAACTTTATCCCTAACCCTAACCCTAAGCCAAACACTAACCCTAACCCTAAACCTAACCCTAACCCTAACCCTAACCCTAACCCTAACCCTAACCATAACCCTAACTGAACCCTAACCCTAACCCTAACCCTAAACATAACTCTAATGCTAAGTTAACACTAAACCTAACCCTAACCCTAACCCTAACCCTATCCCTAACTGAATACTAACCCTAACCCTAACCCTAACCCTAACCCTAACCCCATTCCTAACCCCTACCCTAACCCGAACCCTAACTGAACCCTAACCCTAACCCTAACCCTAAACCTAACACTAACTGAAACCTAACCATAACCCTAACCCTAACCCTAACACTTACCCTAACCCTAACCCTAACGGAACCATAAACCTAACCCTAACCCTAACCCCTAACCCTAACCCTAACTGAAACCTAACCCTAACCCTAACCCATACTGAAACCTAACTGAACCCTAACCCTAACCCTAACCCTAACCCTAACCCTAACCCTAACTGAACCCTAACCCTTACCCCAACCCTAACTGAACTCTAACCTTAATCCTAACCCTAACCCTAACCCTAACTGAACCCTAACCCTAACCCTAAAACTAAACCTAACCCTAACCCTAAACCTAACCCTAACCCTAACCCAACTGAACACTTAACCCTAACCCTAACCCTTCCCCTAATCCTAACAATAACCCTAACTGAACTCTAACCCTAACCCTAACCCTAACCCTAACACTAACCCTAACCCTAACCCTAACACTAACTGAACACTTAACCCTAACCCTAACCCTTACTCTAATCCTAACCATAACCCTAACTGAACTCTAACCCTAACCCTAGCCCTAACCCTAACCCTATCCCTAAAGCTAACTGAACCCTAAACCTAACCCTAAACCTAACCCTAACGCTAACCCTAACCTTAACGCTAACTGAACCCTAAACCTATCCCTAACCCTAACCCTAACCCTAACACTAACCCTAGCCCTAACCCAAACCCTAACTGAACCATAACCCTAACCGTAACCCTAACCCTAACTGAAACCTAACCCTAACCCTAAACCTGACCCTAACCCTAACTGAACACTAACCCTAACCCTAACCCTCACCCTAATCCTAACCTAACCCTTACCCTAACTGAAACCTAACCGTAAACCTAACCCTAACCATAACTGAACCCTAACCCTAACCCTGACCCTAACCCTAACTGAACACTAACCCTAACCCTAACCCTCACCCTAATCCTAACCTAACCCTAACCCTAACCCTAACCCTAACCCTAACTGAACCCTAACCCTAAACCTAACCCTAACCCTAACTCTACTCTAACCCTAACTTAACTCTAACCCTAACGCTAACCCTAACCCTAACCCTCCCCATAACCCTAACTGAACTCTAACCCTAACCCTAACCATAACCCTAACTAAACCCTAACCCTAACCCTAACCCTGACCCTAACCCTAACTGAACACTAACCCTAACCCTAACCCTCACCCTAATCCTAACATAACCCTAACCCTAACCCTAAACCTAACTGAACCCTAACCCTAACCCTAACCCTAATCCTAACCCTAACCCTAACTAAACCCTAACCCTAACCCTAACCCTAACTGAAGCCTGACCCTAACCCTAACCCTAAACCTAACCCTAACCCTAACACTAACTGAACACTAACCCTATCCCTAACCCTTACCCTAATCCTAACCATAACCCTAACTGAACTCTAAGCCTAACCCTAACCCTAACGCTAACTGAAGCCTAACCCTAACCCTAACCCTAACCTAACCCTTACCCTCACCTAAACCTAACAGTAACTGAAACCTAACCATAACACTAAACCTAACCCTAACCCTAACCCTAAACCTATCTGTACCCTAAACCTAAACCTAACCCTAACCCTAACCCTATTCCTAACCCTAACCCTAAACCTAACCCTAACTGAACCCTAACTGAACCCTAACCCTAACCCTAAACCTAACACTAACTGAAACCTAACCATAACCCTAACCCTTACCCTAACACTTACCTAACCCTAACCCTAACCGTAATTTATCCCTAAACCTTTCCCTACGCCTAACCCTAACCCTAACCCTAACGGAACCATAAACCATAACCTAACCCTAACCCCTAACACTAACCCTAACTGAACCCTAAACCTAACCCTAACCCATACTGAACCCTAACTGAACCCTAACCCTAACCGTAACCCTAACTGAACACTAACCTTAACCCTAACCCTAACCTTAACTGAACTCTAACCTTAATCCTAACCCTAACCCTAACCCTAACTGAACCCTAACCCTAACCCTAAAACTAAACCTAACCCTAACCCTAAACCTAACCCTAACCCTAACCCTAACCCTAACCCTAACCCTAACCCTAAACATAACCCTAACGCTAAGTTAGCACTAAACCTAACCCTAACCCTAACCCTAACCCTATCCCTAACTGAACACTAACCCTAACCCTAACCCTAACCCTAACCCTAACCCTAACCCTAACCCTATTCCTAACCCTAACCCTAACCCGAAACCTAACTGAACCCTAACCCTAACCCTAAACCTAACACTAACTGAAACCTAACCATAAACCTAACCCTAACCCTTACACTTAACCTAAACCTAACCCTAACCCTAACCCTAACCCTAACCCTAACGGAACCATAAACCTAACCCTAACCCTAACCCTAACTGAACCCTAACCCTAACTCTAACCCTGACCCTAACCCTAACTGAACACTAACCCTAACCCTAACCCTCACCCTAATCCTAACCTAACCCTAACCCTAACCCTAACCCTAACCCTCACCCTAACCCTAACACTAACTGACCACTAACCCTAACCCTATCCCTTACCCTAATACTAACTATAACCCTAACTGAACTCTAACCCTAACCTTAACCCTAACCCTAACGCTAACTGAACCCTAACCCTAACCCTAACCCTAACCCTAACCCTAACACTAACCCTAACCCTAACCCTAACTGAACCCTAATCCTAACCCTAATCCTAACCCTAACCCTAACCCTATCCTAACCCTAACCCAAACCCTAACCCTAACCCTAACCCTAACTGAACCCTAACCCTAACCCTAACCCTAACTAAACCCTTACCCTAACCATAACCCTAACCCTAACCCCTATCTCTAAACCTAACTGAACCCTCACCCTAACACTAACCCTAACTGAACCCTAACTGAACCCTAACCGTAAGCCTAACCCTAACTGAACCCTAACCCTAACCCTGACCCTAA
>JAKCOZ010000008.1:40287046-40302046 GCA_022605955.1 Rallus limicola
TGAACCCTAACCCTAACCCTAACCATAACTAAACCCTTACCCTAACCATAACCCTAACCCTAACCCCTATCTCTGAACCTAACTGAACCCTCACCCTAACACTAACCCTTACTGAACCCTAACTGAACCCTAACAATAACCCTAACCCTAACTGAACGCTAACCCTAACCCTAACCCTCACCCTAATCATAACCTAACCCTAACTGAACCCTAACCATAACCCTAACCCTAACCCTAACCCTAACTCTAACCCTAACTTAACTCTAACCCTAACGCTAACCCTAACCCTAACCCTAACCCTAACCCTAACCCTAAGTGAACTCTAACCCTAACCCTCACCCTAACCCTAACCCTAAACCTAACTGAAACCTAACCCTAAACCTAACCCTAAACCTAACCCTTACCCTAATCTTAACCCTAACCCTATCTGAACTCTAACCTTATCCCTAACCCTAACCCTAAGCCAAACACTAACCCTAACCCTAAACCTAACCCTTACCCTAATCCTAACCATAACCCTAACTGAACCCTAACCCTAACCCTAACCCTAACACTAACCCTAACGCTAACTGAACCCTAAACCTAACCCTAAACCTAACCCTAACGCTAACCCTAACCTTAACGCTAACTGAACCCTAAACCTATCCCTAACCCTAACCCTAACCCTAACACTAACCCTAGCCCTAACCCTAACCCTAACTGAACCATAATCCTAACCGTAACCCTAACCCTAACTGAACCCTAACCCTAACCCTAACCCTGACCCTAACCCTAACTGAACACTAACCCTAACCCTAACCCTCACCCTAATCCTAACCTAACCCTACCCCTAACTGAACCCTAACCCTAAACCTAACCCTAACCCTAACTGAACCCTAACCCTAACCCTAACCCTGACCCTAACCCTAACTGAACACTAACCCTAACCCTAACCCTCACCCTAATCCTAACATAACCCTAACCCTAACCCTCCCCCTAACCCTAACTGAACACTAACCCTAACCCTAACCCTCACCCTAATCCTAACATAACCGTAACCCTAACCCTAAACCTAACTGAACCCTAACACTAACTGAACACTAACCCTAACCCTAAACCTTACCCTAATCCTAACCATAACCCTAACTGAACTCTAACCCTAACCCTAACCCTAACTGTAACTGAACCATAAACCTAACCCTAACACTACCCCTAACCCTAACCCTAACTGAAGCCTAACCCTTACCCTAACCCTAACCTAACCCTAACCCTAACCTAAACCTAACAGTAACTGAAACCAAACCATAACCCTAAACCTAACCCTAACCCTAACCCTAACCCTAAACCTATCTGTACCCTAAACCTAAACCTAACCCTAACCCTAACCCTATTCCTAACCCTAACCCTAACCCTAACCCTAACTGAACCCTAACTGAACCCTAACCCTAACCCTAACCCTAAACCTAACACTAACTTAAACCTAACCATAACCCTAACCCTAACCCTAACACTTACCCTAACCCTAACCCTAACCCTAATTTAACCCTAAACCTTTCCCTACGCCTAACCCTAACCCTAACCCTAACGGAACCATAAACCTAACCCTAACCCTAACCCCTAACCCTAACCCTAACTGAACCCTAACCCTAACCCTAACCCATACTGAACCCTAACTGAACCCTAACCCTAACCCTAACCCAAACCCTAACTGAACCCTAACCTTAACCCTAACCCTAACCCTAACTGAACTCTAACCTTAATCCTAACCCTAACCCTAACCCTAACTGAACCCTAACCCTAACCCTAAAACTAAACCTAACCCTAACCCTAAACCTAACCCTAACCCTAACCCTAACCCTAACACTAACTGAACGCTAACCCTAACCCTAACCCTGACCCTAACCCTAACTGAACACTAACTCTAACCCTAACCCTCACCCTAATCATAACCTAACCCTAACTGAATCCTAACCATAACCCTAACCCTAACCCTAACTCTAACCCTAACTTAACTCTAACCCTAACGGTAACCCTAACCCTAACCCTAACCCTAACCCTAACCCTAACCCTAACTGAACCCTAACCCTAACCCTAAAACTAAACCTAACCCTAACCCTAAACCTAACCCTAACCCTAACCCAACTGAACCCTAACCCTTAACATAACCCTAGACCTAATCCTAACCCTAACCCTAACCCTAACCCTAACCCTAACCCTTACCCTAATCCTAACCATAACCCTAACTGAACTCTAACCCTAACCCTAACCCTAACCCTAACCCTAACCCTAACGCTAACTGAACCCTAAACCTAACCCTAAACCTAACCCTAACGCTAACCCTAACCTTAACGCTAACTGAACCCTAAACCTATCCCTAACCCTAACACTAACCCTAACACTAACTATAGCCCTAACCCTAACCCTAACTGAACCATAACCCTAACCGTAACCCTAACCCTGACCCTAACCCTAACTGAACACTAAACCTAACCCTAACCCTCACCCTAATCCTAACCTAACCCTAACCCTAACCCTTACCCTAACCCTAAATGAACCCTAACCCTAAACCTAACCCTAACCCTAACCCTAACTCTAACCCTTACTTAACTCTAACCCTAACGTTAACCCTAACCCTAACCTTCTCCCTAACCCTAACTGAACTCTAACCCTAACCCTAACCCTAACCCTAACTAAACCCTAACCCTAACCCTAACCCTGACCCTAACCCTAACTGAACACTAACCCTAACCCTAACCCTCACTCTAATCCTAACATAACCCTAACCCTAACCCTAAACCTAACTGAACCCTAACCCTAACCCTAACCCTAACCCTAACCATAACTAAACCCTAACCCTAACCCTAACCCTAACTGAAGCCTGACCCTAACCCTAACCCTAAAACTAACCCTAACCCTACCCCTAACTGAACCCTAACCCTAAACCTAACCTTAACCCTAACCTAACCTAACCCTGACCCTAACCCTAACCCTAACTGAACCCTAACCTTAACGCTAACCCTAACACTAACCCTAACCCTAACTATACCCTCACTCTAACCATAACCCTAACTCTAACCCCTATCTCTAAACCTAAATGAACCCTAACCCTAACCCTAACCCTATCTGAACCCTAACTGAACCCTAACCCTAACCCTAACCCTAACCCTAACTGAACCCTAACCCTAACCCTAACCCTAACTGAACTCTAACCTTAATCCTAACCGTAACCCTAACCCTAACTGAACCCTAACCCTAACCCTAAAACTAAACCTAATCCTAACCCTAACCCTAACCCTAACCCTAACACTAACTGAACACTTAACCCTAACCCTAACCCTTACCCTAATCCTTACCATAACCCTAACTGAACTCTAACCCTAACCCTAACCCTAACACTAACCCTAACCCTAACTGAACCCTAACCCTAACCCTAACCCTGACCCTAACCCTAACTGAACACTAACCCTAACCCTAACCCTCACCCTAATCCTAACCTAACCCTACCCCTAACTGAACCCTAACCCTAAACCTAACCCTAACCCTAACTGAACCCTAACCCTAACCCTAACCCTGACCCTAACCCTAACTGAACACTAACCCTAACCCTAACCCTCACCCTAATCCTAAGCTAACCCTAACCCTAACCCTAACCCTAACCCTAACTGAACCCTAACCCTAAACCTAACCCTAACCCTAACCCTAACTCTAACCCTAACTTAACTCTAACCCTAACGCTAACCCTAACCCTAACCCTCCCCCTAACCCTAACTGAACACTAACCCTAACCCTGACCCTCACCCTAATCCTAACATAACCCTAACCCTAACCCTAAACCTAACTGAACCCTAACACTAACTGAACACTAACCCTAACCCTAAAACTTACCCTAATCCTAACCATAACCCTAACTGAACCCTAACCCTAACCCTAACCCTAAACCTAACACTAACTGAAACCTAACCATAACCCTAACCCTAACCCTAACACTTACCCTAACCCTAACCCTAACCCTAATTTAACCCTAAACCTTTCCCTACGCCTAACCCTAACCCTAACCCTAACGGAACCATAAACCTAACCCTAACCCTAATCCCTAACCCTAACCCTAACTGAACCCTAACCCTAACCCTAACCCATACTGAACCCTAATTGAACCCTAACCCTAACCCTAACCCAAACCCTAACTGAACCCTAACCTTAACCCTAACCCTAACCCTAACTGAACTCTAACCTTAATCCTAACCCTAACCCTAACCCTAACTGAACCCTAACCCTAACCCTAACCCTAACCCTAACCCTAACCCTAAACCTAACCCTAACCCTAACCCTAACCCTAACACTAACTGAACGCTAACCCTAACCCTAACCCTGACCCTAACCCCAACTGAACACTAACCCAAACCCTAACCCTCACCCTAATCATAACCTAACCCTAACTGAACCCTAACCATAACCCTAACCCTAACCCTAACTCTAACCCTAACTTAACTCTACCCCTAACGCTAACCCTAACCCTAACCCTAACCCTAACCCTAACCCTAACCGTAACCCTAACTGAACCCTAACCCTAACCCTAAAACTAAACCTAACCCTAACCCTAAACCTAACCCTAACCCTAACCCAACTGAACCCTAACCCTTAACATAACCCTAGACCTAATCCTAACCCTAACCCTAACCCTAACCCTAACCCTAACACTAACTGAACACTTACCCCTAACCCTAACCCTTACCCTAATCCTAACCATAACCCTAACTGAACTCTAACCCTAACCCTAACCCTAACCCTAACCCTAACCCTAACGCTAACTGAACCCTAAACCTAACCCTAAACCTAACCCTAACGCTAACCCTAACCTTAACGCTAACTGAACCCTAAACCTATCCCTAACCCTAACACTAACCCTAACACTAACTATAGCCCTAACACTAACCCTAACTGAACCATAACCCTAACCGTAACCCTAACCCTGACCCTAACCCTAACTGAACACTAACCCTAACCCTAACCCTCACCCTAATCCTAACCTAACCCTAACCCTAACCCTTAACCTAACCCTAATTGAACCCTAACCCTAACCCTAAACCTAACCCTAACTCTAACCCTAACTTAACTCTAACCCTAACGCTAACCCTAACCCTAACCCTCTCCCTAACCCTAACTGAACTCTAACCCTAACCCTAACCCTAACCCTAACTAAACCCTAACCCTAACCCTAACCCTGACCCTAACCCTAACTGAACACTAACCCTAACCCTAACCCTCACCCTAATCCTAACATAACCCTAACCCTAACCCTAAACCTAACTGAACCCTAACCCTAACCCTAACCCTAACCCTAACCCTAACTAAACCCTAACCCTAAGCCTAAACCTAACTGAAGCCTGACCCTAACCCTAACCCTAAACCTAACCCTAACCCTAACCCTAACTCTAACCCTTACTTAACTCTAACCCTAACGTTAACCCTAACCCTAACCTTCTCCCTAACCCTAACTGAACTCTAACCCTAACCCTAACCCTAACCCTAACTAAACCCTAACCCTAACCCTAACCCTGACCCTAACCCTAACTGAACACTAACCCTAACCCTAACCCTCACTCTAATCCTAACATAACCCTAACCCTAACCCTAAACCTAACTGAACCCTAACCCTAACCCTAACCCTAACCCTAACCATAACTAAACCCTAACCCTAACCCTAACCCTAACTGAAGCCTGACCCTAACCCTAACCCTAAAACTAACCCTAACCCTACCCCTAACTGAACCCTAACCCTAAACCTAACCTTAACCCTAACCTAACCTAACCCTGACCCTAACCCTAACCCTAACTGAACCCTAACCTTAACGCTAACCCTAACACTAACCCTAACCCTAACTATACCCTCACTCTAACCATAACCCTAACTCTAACCCCTATCTCTAAACCTAACTGAACCCTAACCCTAACCCTAACCCTATCTGAACCCTAACTGAACCCTAACCCTAACCCTAACCCTAACCCTAACTGAACCCTAACCCTAACCCTAACCCTAACTGAACTCTAACCTTAATCCTAACCGTAACCCTAACCCTAACTGAACCCTAACCCTAACCCTAAAACTAAACCTAATCCTAACCCTAACCCTAACCCTAACCCTAACACTAACTGAACACTTAACCCTAACTCTAACCCTTACCCTAATCCTTACCATAACCCTAACTGAACTCTAACCCTAACCCTAACCCTAACACTAACCCTAACCCTAACTGAACCCTAACCCTAACCCTAACCCTGACCCTAACCCTAACTGAACACTAACCCTAACCCTAACCCTCACCCTAATCCTAACCTAACCCTACCCCTAACTGAACCCTAACCCTAAACCTAACCCTAACCCTAACTGAACCCTAACCCTAACCCTAACCCTGACCCTAACCCTAACTGAACACTAACCCTAACCCTAACCCTCACCCTAATCCTAAGCTAACCCTAACCCTAACCCTAACCCTAACCCTAACTGAACCCTAACCCTAAACCTAACCCTAACCCTAACCCTAACTCTAACCCTATCTTAACTCTAACCCTAACGCTAACCCTAACCCTAACCCTCCCCCTAACCCTAACTGAACACTAACCCTAACCCTAACCCTCACCCTAATCCTAACATAACCCTAACCCTAACCCTAAACCTAACTGAACCCTAACACTAACTGAACACTAACCCTAACCCTAAAACTTACCCTAATCCTAACCATAACCCTAACTGAACCCTAGCCCTAACCCTAACCCTAAACCTAACACTAACTGAAACCTAACCATAACCCTAACCCTAACCCTAACACTTACCCTAACCCTAACCCTAACCCTAATTTAACCCTAAACCTTTCCCTACGCCTAACCCTAACCCTAACCCTAACGGAACCATAAACCTAACCCTAACCCTAATCCCTAACCCTAACCCTAACTGAACCCTAACCCTAACCCTAACCCATACTGAACCCTAATTGAACCCTAACCCTAACCCTAACCCAAACCCTAACTGAACCCTAACCTTAACCCTAACCCTAACCCTAACTGAACTCTAACCTTAATCCTAACCCTAACCCTAACCCTAACTGAACCCTAACCCTAACCCTAACCCTAACCCTAACCCTAACCCTAAACCTAACCCTAACCCTAACCCTAACCCTAACACTAACTGAACGCTAACCCTAACCCTAACCCTGACCCTAACCCCAACTGAACACTAACCCAAACCCTAACCCTCACCCTAATCATAACCTAACCCTAACTGAACCCTAACCATAACCCTAACCCTAACCCTAACTCTAACCCTAACTTAACTCTACCCCTAACGCTAACCCTAACCCTAACCCTAACCCTAACCCTAACCCTAACCGTAACCCTAACTGAACCCTAACCCTAACCCTAAAACTAAACCTAACCCTAACCCTAAACCTAACCCTAACCCTAACCCAACTGAACCCTAACCCTTAACATAACCCTAGACCTAATCCTAACCCTAACCCTAACCCTAACCCTAACCTTAACACTAACTGAACACTTACCCCTAACCCTAACCCTTACCCTAATCCTAACCATAACCCTAACTGAACTCTAACCCTAACCCTAACCCTAACCCTAACCCTAACCCTAACCCTAACTGAACCCTAACCCTAACCCTAAAACTAAACCTAACCCTAACCCTAAACCTAACCCTAACCCTAACCCTAACCCTTAACCTAATCCTAACCATAACCCTAACTGAACTCTAACCCTAACCCTAACCCTAACCCTAACCCTAACCCTAACGCTAACTGAACCCTAAACCTAACCCTAAACCTAACCCTAACGCTAACCCTAACCTTAACGCTAACTGAACCCTAAACCTATCCCTAACCCTAACACTAACCCTAACACTAACTATAGCCCTAACCCTAACCCTAACTGAACCATAACCCTAACCGTAACCCTAACCCTGACCCTAACCCTAACTGAACACTAACCCTAACCCTAACCCTCACCCTAATCCTAACCTAACCCTAACCCTAACCCTTAACCTAACCCTAATTGAACCCTAACCCTAACCCTAACCCTAACCCTAACTCTAACCCTAACTTAACTCTAACCCTAACGCTAACCCTAACCCTAACCCTCTCCCTAACCCTAACTGAACTCTAACCCTAACCCTAACCCTAACCCTAACTAAACCCTAACCCTAACCCTAACCCTGACCCTAACCCTAACTGAACACTAACCCTAACCCTAACCCTCACCCTAATCCTAACATAACCCTAACCCTAACCCTAAACCTAACTGAACCCTAACCCTAACCCTAACCCTAACCCTAACCCTAACTAAACCCTAACCCTAAGCCTAAACCTAACTGAAGCCTGACCCTAACCCTAACCCTAAAACTAACACTAACCCTAACACTAACTGAACCCTAACCCTAACCCTAACCTAAACCTAACAGTAACTGAAACCTAACCATAACCCTAAACCTAACCCTAACCCTAACACTAACCCTAAACCTATCTGTACCCTAAACCTAAACCTAACCCTAACCCTAACCCTAACCCTAACTGAACCCTAACCCTAACCATTACTCTAACCCTAACCCCTATCGCTAAACCTAACTGAACCCTAACCCTAACCCTAACCCTAATTTAATCCTAACCCTAAATCTAACCCTAAACCTAACCCTAACCCTAACCCTAACTGAACCCTAAACCTAACCCTAACAATAAAACCTAACCCTAACCCTAACCCTAACTGAACCCTAACCCTAACCCTAACCCAAACCCTAACTGAACCCTAACCTTAACCCTAACCCTAACCCTAACTGAACTCTAACCTTAATCCTAACCCTAACCCTAACCCTAACTGAACCCTAACCCTAACCCTAAAACTAAACCTAACCCTAACCCTAAACCTAACCCTAACCCTAACCCTAACCCTAACACTAACTGAACGCTAACCCTAACCCTAACCCTGACCCTAACCCTAACTGAACACTAACCCTAACCCTAACCCTCACCCTAATCATAACCTAACCCTAACTGAATCCTAACCATAACCCTAACCCTAACCCTAGCTCTAACTCTAACTTAACTCTACCCCTAACGCTAACCCTAACCCTAACCCTAACCCTAACCCTAACCCTAACCCTAACCCTAACTGAACCCTAACCCTAACCCTAAAACTAAACCTAACCCTAACCCTAAACCTAACCCTAACCCTAACCCTAACCCTTACCCTAATCCTAACCATAACCCTAACTGAACTCTAACCCTAACCCTAACCCTAACCCTAACCCTAACCCTAACGCTAACTGAACCCTAAACCTAACCCTAAACCTAACCCTAACGCTAACCCTAACCTTAACGCTAACTGAACCCTAAACCTATCCCTAACCCTAACACTAACCCTAACACTAACTATAGCCCTAACCCTAACCCTAACTGAACCATAACCCTAACCGTAACCCTAACCCTGACCCTAACCCTAACTGAACACTAAACCTAACCCTAACCCTCACCCTAATCCTAACCTAACCCTAACCCTAACCCTTACCCTAACCCTAAATGAACCCTAACCCTAAACCTAACCCTAACCCTAACCCTAACTCTAACAATTACTTAACTCTAACCCTAACGTTAACCCTAACCCTAACCTTCTCCCTAACCCTAACTGAACTCTAACCCTAACCCTAACCCTAACCCTAACTAAACCGTAACCCTAACCCTAACCCTGACCCTAACCCTAACTGAACACTAACACTAACCCTAACCCTCACCCTAATCCTAACATAACCCTAACCCTAACCCTACACCTAACTGAACCCTAACCCTAACCCTAACCCTAACCCTAACCCTAACTAAACCCTAACCCTAACCCTAACCCTAACCCTAACTGAAGCCTGACCCTAACCCTAACCCTAAAACTAACCCTAACCCTACCCCTAACTGAACCCTAACCCTAAACCTAACATTAACCCTAACCTAACCTAACCCTGACCCTAACCCTAACCCTAACTGAACCCTAACCTTAACGCTAACCCTAACACTAACCCTAACCCTAACTATACCCTCACTCTAACCATAACCCTAACTCTAACCCCTATCTCTAAACCTAACTGAAACCTAACCCTAACCCTAACCCTAATTGAACCCTAACTTAACCCTAACCCTAACCCTAACCCTAACCCTAACTGAACCCTAACCCTAACCCTAACCCTAACTGAACTCTAACCTTAATCCTAACCGTAACCCTAACCCTAACTGAACCCTAACCCTAACCCTAAAACTAAACCTAATCCTAACCCTAACCCTAACCCTAACCCTAACACTAACTGAACACTTAACCCTAACCCTAACCCTTACCCTAATCCTTACCATAACCCTAACTGAACTCTAACCCTAACCCTAACCCTAACACTAACCCTAACGCTAACTGAACCCTAAACCTAACCCTAAACCTAACCCTAACGCTAACCCTAAACTTAACGCTAACTGAACCCTAAACCTATCCCTAACCCTAACCCTAACCCTAACACTAACCCTAGCCCTAACCCTAACCCTAACTGAACCATAACCCTAACCGTAACCCTAACCCTAACTGAACCCTAACCCTAACCCTAACCCTGACCCTAACCCTAACTGAACACTAACCCTAACCCTAACCCTCACCCTAATCCTAACCTAACCCTACCCCTAACTGAACCCTAACCCTAAACCTAACCCTAACCCTAACTAAACCCTAACCCTAACCCTAACCCTGACCCTAACCCTAACTGAACACTAACCCTAACCCTAACTCTCACCCTAATCCTAAGCTAACCCTAACCCTAACCCTAACCCTAACCCTAACTGAACCCTAACCCTAAACCTAACCATAACCCTAACCCTAACTCTAACCCTAACTTAACTCTAACCCTAACGCTAACCCTAACCCTAACCCTCCCCCTAACCCTAACTGAACACTAACCCTAACCCTAACCCTCACCCTAATCCTAACATAACCCTAACCCTAACCCTAAACCTAACTGAACCCTAACACTAACTGAACACTAACCCTAACCCTAAACCTTACCCTAATCCTAACCATAACCCTAACTGAACCCTAACCCTAACCCTAACCCTAAACCTAACACTAACTGAAACCTAACCATAACCCTAACCCTAACCCTAACACTTACCCTAACCCTAACCCTAACCCTAATTTAACCCTAAACCTTTCCCTACGCCTAACCCTAACCCTAACCCTAACGGAACCATAAACCTAACCCTAACCCTAATCCCTAACCCTAACCCTAACTGAACCCTAACCCTAACCCTAACCCATACTGAACCCTAATTGAACCCTAACCCTAACCCTAACCCAAACCCTAACTGAACCCTAACCTTAACCCTAACCCTAACCCTAACTGAACTCTAACCTTAATCCTAACCCTAACCCTAACCCTAACTGAACCCTAACCCTAACCCTAACCCTAACCCTAACCCTAACCCTAAACCTAACCCTAACCCTAACCCTAACCCTAACACTAACTGAACGCTAACCCTAACCCTAACCCTGACCCTAACCCCAACTGAACACTAACCCAAACCCTAACCCTCACCCTAATCATAACCTAACCCTAACTGAACCCTAACCATAACCCTAACCCTAACCCTAACTCTAACCCTAACTTAACTCTACCCCTAACGCTAACCCTAACCCTAACCCTAACCCTAACCCTAACCCTAACCCTAACCGTAACCCTAACTGAACCCTAACCCTAACCCTAAAACTAAACCTAACCCTAACCCTAACCCAACTGAACCCTAACCCTTAACATAACCCTAGACCTAATCCTAACCCTAACCCTAACCCTAACCCTAACCCTAACACTAACTGAACACTTACCCCTAACCCTAACCCTTACCCTAATCCTAACCATAACCCTAACTGAACTCTAACCCTAACCCTAACCCTAACCCTAACCCTAACCCTAACGCTAACTGAACCCTAAACCTAACCCTAAACCTAACCCTAACGCTAACCCTAACCTTAACGCTAACTGAACCCTAAACCTATCCCTTACCCTAACACTAACCCTAACACTAACTATAGCCCTAACCCTAACCCTAACTGAACCATAACCCTAACCGTAACCCTAACCCTGACCCTAACCCTAACTGAACACTAACCCTAACCCTAACCCTCACCCTAATCCTAACCTAACCCTAACCCTAACCCTTACCCTAACCCTAATTGAACCCTAACCCTAAACCTAACCCTAACCCTAACCCTAACTCTAACCCTAACTTAACTCTAACCCTAACGCTAACCCTAACCCTAACCCTCTCCCTAACCCTAACTGAACTCTAACCCTAACCCTAACCCTAACCCTAACTAAACCCTAACCCTAACCCTAACCCTGACCCTAACCCTAACTGAACACTAACCCTAACCCTAACCCTCACCCTAATCCTAACATAACCCTAACCCTAACCCTAAACCTAACTGAACCCTAACCCTAACCCTAACCCTAACCCTAACCCTAACTAAACCCTAACCCTAAGCCTAAACCTAACTGAAGCCTGACCCTAACCCTAACCCTAAAACTAACACTAACCCTAACACTAACTGAACCCTAACCCTAACCCTAACCTAAACCTAACAGTAACTGAAACCTAACCATAACCCTAAACCTAACCCTAACCCTAACCCTAACCCTAAACCTATCTGTACCCTAAACCTAAACCTAACCCTAACCCTAACCCTAACCCTAACTGAACCCTAACCCTAACCATTACTCTAACCCTAACCCCTATCGCTAAACCTAACTGAACCCTAACCCTAACCCTAACCCTAATTTAATCCTAACCCTAAATCTAACCCTAAACCTAACCCTAACCCTAACCCTAACTGAACCCTAAACCTAACCCTAACAATAAAACCTAACCCTAACCCTAACCCTAACTGAACCCTAACCCTAAGCCTAACACAACCCTGACCCTAACAATAACCCTAACCCTAACTGAACCCTAACCCTAACCCTACCCCTAACTGAACTCTAACCCTAATCCTAACCCTAACCCTAACCCTAAGTGAACCCTAACCCTAACCCTAACCCTAACCCTAACCGTAACCCTAACCCTAACCCTAAAACTAACCCTAACCCTAACCCTAACTGAACCCTAACCCTAAACCTAACCTTAACCCTAACCTAACCTAACCCTGACCCTAACCCTAACCCTAACTGAACCCTAACCCTAACCCTAACCATAACTAAACCCTTACCCTAACCATAACCCTAACCCTAACCCCTATCTCTGAACCTAACTGAACCCTCACCCTAACACTAACCCTTACTGAACCCTAACTGAACCCTAACCCTAACCCTAACCCTAACTGAACGCTAACCCTAACCCTAACCCTCACCCTAATCATAACCTAACCCTAACTGAACCCTAACCATAACCCTAACCCTAACCCTAACCCTAACTCTAACCCTAACTTAACTCTAACCCTAACGCTAACCCTAACCCTAACCCTAACCCTAACCCTAACCCTAAGTGAACTCTAACCCTAACCCTCACCCTAACCCTAACCCTAAACCTAACTGAAACCTAACCCTAAACCTAACCCTAAACCTAACCCTTACCCTAATCTTAACCCTAACCCTATCTGAACTCTAACCTTATCCCTAACCCTAACCCTAAGCCAAACACTAACCCTAACCCTAAACCTAACCCTTACCCTAATCCTAACCATAACCCTAACTGAACCCTAACTCTAACCCTAACCCTAAACATAACCCTAACGCTAAGTTAACACTAAACCTAACCCTAACCCTAAGCCTAACCTTAATCCTAAATGAACCCTAGACCTTACCCTAAACCTAACCCGAACCCTAAACCTAACCCTATCCCTAACTGAACACTAACCCTAACCCTAACCCTAACACTAACCCTAACCCTATTCCTAACCCTAACCCTAAACCTAACCCTAACTGAACACTAACCCTAACCCTAACCCTAAACCTAACACTAACTGAAAACTAACCATAACCCTAACCCTAACCCTAACACTTACCCTAACCCTAACCCTAACCCTAATTTAACCCTAACCCTTTCCCTACGCCTAACCCTAACCCTAACACTAACGGAACCATAAACCTAACCCTAACCCTAACCCTAACCCTAACCCTAACCCTAACCCTAACCCTAACCCTAACCCTAACTGAACCCTAACCCTAACCCTAACCCTAACCCTAACCCAAACTGAACCCTAACCTTAACCCTAACCCTAACCCTAACTGAACTCTAACCTTAATCCTAACCCTAACCCTAACCCTAACTGAACCCTAACCCTAACCCTAAAACTAAACCTAACCCTAACCCTAAACCTAACCCTAACCCTAACCCTAACCCTAATGACCCTAACCCTAACCCTAACCCTAACCCTATCCCTAACACTAACACTAACCCTAACCCTAAATGAACCCTAACCCTAACCCTAACCCTAACCCTAAACTAACCCTAACCCAAACCCTTACCCTAACCCTAACCCTAACTGAACCCTAAACCTAACCCTAACCCTAACTGAACCCTAACCCTAACCCTAACCCTAACCCTAACCCTAACCCTAACCCTAACTGAACACTAACCCTAACCCTATCCCTTACCCTAATCCTAATCATAACCCTAACTGAACTCTAACCCTAACCCTAACGCTAACTGAATCCTAAACCTAACCCTAACCCTAACCATAAACCTAACCCTAACCCTAACCCTAACCTAACCCTAACCCTAACACTAACCCTAAACCTAACTGAACCCTAACCCTAACCCTAACCCTAACTGAAACCTAACTGAACCCTAACCCTAACCCTAACCCTAACCCTAACTGAACCCTAACACTATCCCTAACTCTAAACCTATCTGTACCCTAACCCTAACCCTAACCCTAACCCTAACCCTAACCCTAACTGAACCCTAACCCTAACCATTACTCTAACCCTAACCCCTATCGCTAAACCTAACT
>JAKCOZ010000008.1:40312046-40334546 GCA_022605955.1 Rallus limicola
CACTAACCCTAACCCTATCCCTTACCCAAATCCTAATCATAACCCTAACTGAACTCTAACCCTAACCCTAACGCTAACTGAACCCTAAACCTAACCCTAACCCTAACCATAACCCTAACCCTAACTGAACCCTAACCCTAACCCTAACCCTAACCTAACCCTAACCCTAACCCTAACCCTAACCCTAAACCTAACTGAACCCTAACCCTAACCCTAACCCTAACTGAAACCTAACTGAACCCTAACCCTAACCCTAACCCTTACACTAAATCTAACTGAACCCTAACCCTATCCCTAACTCTAAACCTATCTGTACCCTAAACCTAACCTTAACCCTAACCCTAACCCTAACTGAACCCTAACCCTAACCAGTACTCTAACCCTAACCCCTATCGCTAAACCTAACTGAACCCTAACCCTAACCCTAACCCTAACACTAACTGAACCCTAACCCTAACCCTAACCCTAACCCTAACCCTAACTGAAACCTAACCTTATGCCTAAACCTAAACCTAACCCTAACCATTACTCTAACCCTAACCCCTATCGCTAAACCTAACTGAACCCTAACCCTAAACCTAACCCTAACGCTAACTGAACCCTAACCCTAACCCTAACCCTAACCCTAACTGAAACCTAACCCTAACACTAAACCTAAACCTAACCCTAACCGTAATTTAATCCTAACCCTAAACCTAACCCTAACCCTAACCCTAACTGAACCCTAAACCTAACCGTAACACTAACCCCTAACGCTAACCCTAACTGAACCCTAACCCTAACCCTAACCCTAATCCATACTGAACCCTAACCCTAACCATAACCCTAACCATAACCCTAACCCTAACTGAACTCTAACCCTAACCCTAACCCTAACTGAACCCTAACCCTAACCCTAAACCTAACCGTAACCCTACCTAAACCCTAACCCTAATTCTAAACCTAACCCTAACCCTAACCCTAACCCTAACCCTAACCCTAACCCTAACCCTAACCCTAACACTAACCCTAATGACCCTAACCCTTACCCTAACCCTAACCCTAACCCTAACCATAAACCCTATCCCTAACCCTAACCCTAACCCTAACCCTGACCCTAACCCTAACTGAACACTAACCCTAACCCTAACCCTCACCCTAATCATAACATAACCCTAACTGAACCCTAAACATAACGCTAACCCTAGCCCTAACTCTAACCCTAAATTAACTCTAACCCTAACGCTAACCCTAACCCTAACCCTAACCCTAACTGAACTCTAAACCTAACACTAACCCTAACCCTAACCCTAACCCTAAACCTAACTGAAACCTAACCCTAAACCTAACCCTAAACCTAACCCTTACCCTAATCTTAACCCTAACCCTATCTGAACTCTAACCTTATCCCTAACCCTAACCCTAAGCCAAACACTAACCCTAACCCTAAACCTAACCCTTACCCTAATCCTAACCATAACCCTAACTGAACCCTAACCCTAACCCTAAACATAACCCTAACGCTAAGTTAACACTAAACCTAACCCTAACCCTAACCCTAATCCTATCCCTAACTGAACACTAACACTAACCCTAACCCTAACCCTAACCCTAACCCTATTCCTAACCCTAACCCTAACCCGAACCCTAACTGAACCCTAACCCTAACCCTAAACATAACACTAACTTAAACCTAACCATAAACCTAACCCTAACCCTAACACTTACCCTAAACCTAACCCTAACCCTAACCCTAACCCTAATGGAACCATAAACCTAACCCTAACCCTAACCCCTAACCCTAACCCGAACTGAACAATAACCCTAACACTAACACATACTGAACCCTAACTGAACCCTAACCCTAACCCTAACCCTAACCCTAACTGAACCGTAAGCCTAACCCTAACCCTAACCCTAACTGAACTCTAACCCTAATCCTAACCCTAACCCTAACCCTAACTGAACCCTAACCGTAACCCTAAAACTAAACCGAACCCTAACCCTAAACCTAACCCTAACCCTCACCCAACTGAACCCTAACCCTTAACAAAACCCTAGACCTAAACCTAACCCTAACCCTAACCCTAACCCTAACCCTAACCCTAACCCTGACCCTAAACCTAACTGTACCCTAACCCTAACCCTAACACTAACTGCACACTAACCCTAACCCTAACCCTTACCCTAATCCTAACCATAACCCTAACTGAACTCTAACCCTAACCCTAACCCTAACCCTAACACTAACCCTAACGCTAACTGAACCCTAAACCTAACCCTAAACCTAACCCTAACGCTAACCCTTACCTTAACGCTAACTGAATCCTAAACCTATCCCTAAACCTAACCCTAACCCTAACCCTAACTGAACAATAACCCTAACCCTAACCGTAACACTATCCCTAACTGAACCCTAAACCTAACCCTAAAACTAACCCCTAACCCTAACACTAACTGAAACCTAACCCTAACCCTAAGCCTAACACATACTGAACCCGAACTGAACCATAACCCTAACCCTAACCCTAACTGAACTCTAACCCTAACCCTAACCCTAACCCTAACCCTAACCCTAACTGAACCCTAACCCTAACCCTTACCCTAATCTTAACCCTAACCCTTACCCTAATCCTAACCATAAATCTAACTGAACTATAACCCTAACCCAAACCCTAACCCTAACCCTAAACATAAACCTAACGCTAAGTTAACCCTAAACCTAACCCTAACCCTTACCCTAAATGAACACTAACTGAACCCTAACCCTAACCCTAACCCTAACCCTAACTGAACCCTAACACTAACCCTAACCCTAACCCTAATTTAATCCTAACCCTAACCCTTACCCTAACGGAACCCTAATACTAACCCTAACCCTAACCACTAACCCTAAGCCTAACTGAACCCTAACCCATACTGAACACTAACCCTAAACCTAACCCTAATCCTAACTGAACCGTAACCCTAAACCTAACCCTAACCCTAACACTAACCCTAACCCAAAACCTAACCCTAACCCTAACCCCTAACCCTAACCCTAACTGAACCCTAACCCTAAACCTAACCCATACTGAAGCCTAATTGAACCCTAACCCTAACCCTAACCCTAACCCTAACTGAACCCTAACCCTAACCCTAACCCTAACCCTAACTGAACTCTAATCCTAATCCTAACCCTAACACTAACACTAACAGAACCCTAACCCTAACCCTAACCCTAATCCATACTGAACCCAAACTGAAACCTAACACTAACCCTAACACTAACCCTAACTGAACCCTAACCCTAACCCTAACCCCAACCCTTACTGAAATCTAACCCTAATCCTAACCCTAACCCTAAACCTCCCCCTAACCCTAACTGAACTCTAACCCTAACCCTAACTGAACACTAACCCTAACCCTAACCCTCACCCTAATCCTAACATAACCCTAACACTAACCCTAACCCTAACTTAACCCTAACCCTAACCCTAACCCTAACTGAACCCTAACCCTAACCCTAACCCTAACCCTAACTCTAAACCTAACGCTAACCCTAACCCTAACCCTAACCCTAATCAATACTGAAACCTAACTGAACCCTAACCCTAACCCTAACCCTAACCCCAACTGAACCCTAACCCTTACCCTAACCCTAACCCTAACTGAACTCTAACCCTAATCCTAACCCTAACCCTAACCCTAACTGAACCCTAACCCTAACCCTAAACCTAACCGTAATCCTACCTAAACCCTAACCCTAACCGTAACTGAACCCTAACCCTAAACCTAACCCTAACCCTAACCCTAACCCTAACCCAAAACCTAACCCTAATCCTAACACAACTGAACCCTAACACTTAACATAACCCTAGCCCTAAAGAAAACCCTAACCCTAACACTTATGCTAACACTAACCTCACCCTAAACCTAACCCTAACACTAACTGAACACTAACCCTAACCCTATCCCTTACCCTAATCTAACCATAACCCTAACTGAAGTCTAAACCTAACCCTAACCTTAACACTAACGCTAACTGAACCCTAAACCTAACCCTAACCCTAACACTAACCCTAACCCTAATTGAACCCTAAACCTAATCCTATTCCTAACCCTAACCCTAACCCTAACCCTAACCCTAACCCTAACCCTAAACATAAACCTAACCCTAACCCTAACCCTAACCCTAACCCTAACCCTAAACATAAACCTAACGCTAAGTTAACCCTAAACCTAACCCTAACCCTAACCCTAAATGAACACTAACTGAACCCTAACCCTAACCCTAACCCTAACCCTAACTGAACCCTAACACTAACCCTAACCCTAACCCTAATTTAATCCTAACCCTAACCCTTACCCTAACTGAACCCTAATACTAACCCTAACCCTAACCACTAACCCTAACCCTAACTGAACCCTAACCCATACTGAACACTAACCCTAAACCTAACCCTAATCCTAACTGAACCCTAACCCTAAACCTAACCCTAACCCTAACACTAACCCTAACCCAAAACCTAACCCTAACCCTAACCCCTAACCCTAACCCTAACTGAACCCTAACCCTAACCCTAACCCTTACTGAACCCTAATTGAACCCTAACCCTAACCCTAACCCTAACCCTAACTGAACCCTAACCCTAACCCTAACCCTAACCATAACTGAACTCTAACCCTAATCCTAACCCTAACCCTAACACTAACAGAACGCTAACCCTAACCCTAACCCTAATCCATACTGAACCCAAACTGAACCCTAACACTAACCCTAACCCTAACTGAACCCTAACCCTAACCCTAACCCCAACCCTTACTGAACTCTAACCCTAATCCTAACCCTAACCCTAACCCTAACTGAACGCTAACCCTAACCCTAAACCTAACCGTAATCCTACCTAAACCCTAACCCTAAACCTAACTGACCCCTAACCCTAAACCTAACCCTAACCCAAAACCTAACCCTAATCCTAACCCAACTGAACCATAACACTTAACATAACCCTAGCCCTAAATAAAACCCTAACCCTAACCCTAACCCTACACCTAAACCTAACACTAACTGAACACTAACCCTAACCCTATCCCTTACCCTAATCTAACCATAACACTAACTGAAGTCTAACCCTAACCCTAACCCTAACCCTAACCCTAACGCTAACTGAACCCTAAACCTAACCCTAACCCTAACACTAACCCTAACCCTAACTGAACCCTAACCCTAATCCTAACCTAACCCTAACCCTAACACTAACACTAACCCTACCCTAACCCTAACTGAACCCTAACCTTAACGCTAACCCTAACACTAACCCTAACCCTAACTATACCCTCACCCTAACCATAACCTTAACTCTAACCCCTATCTCTAAAACTAACTGAACCCTAACCCTAACCCTAACCCTATCTGAACCCTAACTGAACCCTAACCCTAACCCTGACCCTAACCCTAACTGAACACTAACGCTAACCCTAACCCTAACCCTAACCCTAACCCTAACTGAACCCTAACCCTAACCCTAGCCCTAACCCTAACTCTAACACTAAAGCTAACCCTAACCCTAACCCTAACCCTAATCAATACTGAACCCTAACTGAACCCTAACCCTAACCCTAACCCTAACCCCAACTGAACCCTAACCCTTACCCTAACCCTAACCCTAACTGAACTCTAACCCTAATCCTAACCCTAACCCTAACCCTAACTGAAACCTAACCCTAACCCTAAACCTAACCGTAATCCTACCTAAACCCTAACCCTAACCGTAACTGAACCCTAACCCTAAACCTAACCCTAACCCTAACCCTAACCCTAACCCAAAACCTAACCCTAATCCTAACCCAACTGAACCCTAACACTTAACATAACCCTAGCCCTAAAGAAAACCCTAACCCTAAAACTTATGCTAACACTAACCTAACCCTAAACCTAACCCTAACACTAATTGAACACTAACCCTAACCCTATCCCTTACCCTAATCTAACCATAACCCTAACTGAAGTCTAACCCTAACCCTAACCTTAACACTAACGCTAACTGAAACCTAAACCTTACCCTAACCCTAACACTAACCCTAACCCTAATTGAACCCTAACCCTAATCCTATTCCTAACCCTAACCCTAACCCTAACACTAAACATAAACCTAACGCTAAGTTAACCGTAAAACTAACCCTAACCCTAACCTTAACCCTAAATGAACCCTAAACCTAACCCTAACCCTAACCCTAAATGAACACTACCTGAACCCTTACCCTAACCCTAACCCTAACCCTAACTGAACCCTAACCCTAACCCTAACCCTAACCCTAATTTAATCCTAACCCTAACCCTAACCCTAACTGAACCCTAAAACTAACACTAAACCTAACCACTAACCCTAACCCTAACTGAACCCTAACCCATACTGAACCCTAACCCTAACCTAACCCTAATCCTAACTGAACCCTAACCCTAAACCTAACCCTAACGCTAACCCTAAACCTAACCCTAAACCTAACTGAACCCTTACCCTAACCCTAACCCTGACCCTAACCCTAACTGAACACTAACCCTAACCGTAACCCTCACCCTAATCCTAACCTAACCCTAACCCTAACCCTAACTGAACCCTAATCCAATACCTAACCCTAACCCTAACCCTAACCCAACTGAACCCTAAAACTTAACATAACCCTAGCCCTAAACCTAACCCTAACCCTAACCATAACCCTAACCCTAACTAAACCCTAACCCTAACCATAAACCTAAACCTAACCCTAACACCTAACTCTAAACCTAACTGAACCCTAACCCTAAAACTAACCCTATCTGAAACCTAACTGAACCCTAACCCTAACCCTAACCCTAACCCTAACCCTAACCCTCACCCTAACCCTATCTGAACTGTAACCCTAACCCTAACCCTTACCCTAACCCTAAACCTAACCCTTACCCTAACCCTTACCCTAATCTTAACCCTAACCCTAACTGAACTCTAACCCTAACCCAAACCCTAACCCTAACCGTATACATAATCCTAATTCTACGTTAACCCGAAACCTAACCCTAACCCTAAACCTAACCCTAACCCTAACCCTAACCCTAACCCTAAACATAACCCTAACCCTAACCCTAACCCTAACCCTAGACCTAACCCTAACCCTAACCCTAATCTTAACCCTAAATGAACCCCAAACCTAACCCTAAACCAAACGCTAACCCTAACCCTAACCCTAACTGAACACTAACCCTAACCCTAACCCTAACCCTAACCCTAACTGAACACTAACTGAACCCTAACCCTAACCCTAACCCTTACCCTAACCCTAATTGATCCCTAACCTTTTCCCTACGCCTAACCCTAACCCTAACCCTAACGGAAACATAAACATAACCCTAACCCTAACCCCTAACCGTAACCCTAACTGAACCCTAACCCAAACCCTAACCCTCACCCATACCGAACCCTAACTGAACCCTAACCCTAACCCTAACCCTAACCCTAACCCTAACCCTAACCCTAACTGAACCCTAACCCTAACCCTAACCCTAACCCTAACCCTAAGTGAACTCTAACGCTAATCCTAACCCTAACCCTAACCCTAACTGAACACTAACCCTAACCCTAAACCTAAACCTAACCCTAAACCTAAACCTAACCCTAACCCAACTGAACCCTAACCCTTAACATAACCCTAGCCCTAACCCTAACCCTAACCCTAATACTAACTGAACCATAACCCTAACCCTATTCCTAACCCTATCCCTAACCCTAACTCTAACTGAACCCTAATCCTAACACTAACCCTAACCCTAAACATAAATCTAACACTAAGTTAACCCTAAACCTAACCCTAACCCTAACCTTAACCCTAAATGAACCCTAAACCTAACCCTAACCCTAACCCTAAATGAACACTAACTGAACCCTAACCCTAAACCTAACCCTAAAACTAACCCTAACAGAACCCTAACCCTAACCCTAACCCTAACCCTAATTTAATCCTAACCCTAACCCTAACCCTAACTGAACCCTAAAACTAACACTAACCCTAACCACTAACCCTAACCCTTACTGAACCCTAACCCATAATGTACCCTAACCCTAACCTAACCCTAATCCTAACTGAACCCTAACCCTAAACCTAACCCTAACCCTAACCCTAAACCTTACCCAAAACCTAACCCTAACCCTAACCCCTAACCCTAACCCTAACTGTACCCTAACCCTAACCCTAACACATAATGAACCCTAACTGAACCCTAACCCTAACCCTAACCCTAACCCTAACTGACCCCTAACCCTAACCCTAACCCTAACCATAACTGAACTCTAACCCTAATACTAACCCTAACCCTAACCCTAACCCTAATCCTAACTGAACCCTTACCCTAACCCGTACCCTGACCCTAACCCTAACTGAACACTAACCCTAACCGTAACCCTCACCCTAACCATAACTCTAACCCTAACTTAACTCTAACCCTAATGCTAACCCTAACCCTAACCCTAACCCTCCCCCTAACCCTAACTGAACTCTAACCCTAACCCTAACTGAAGACTAACCCTAACCCTAACCCTAACTGAACCCTAACTGTAATCCTAACCCTGACCCTAACCATAACTGAACACTAACCCTAACCCTAACCCTCAACCAAATCCTAACATAACCCTAACCCTAACCTTAACCCTAACTGAAACCTAACCCTAACCCTAACCCTAACCCTAACCCTAACTAAAACCTAACCCTAACCATAACCCTAACCCTAACCCTAATCCTAACCCTGACCCTAACCATAACTGAACACTAACCCTAACCCTAACCCTCACCCAAATCCTAACATAACCCTAACCCTAACCCTAACCCTAACTGAACACTAACCCTAACCCTAACACTAACCCTAAGTAAACCATAACCCTAACCATAACCCTAACCCTAACCCTAACCCTAACCCCTATCTCTAAACCTAACTGAACCCTAACCCTAACACTAACCCTATCTGAAACCTAACTGAACCCTAACCCTAACCCTAACCCTAACCCTAACTGAACCCAAACCCTAACCCTAACCTTGACCCTAACCCTAACTTAACAATAACCCTAACCCTAACCCTCACCCTAATCCTAACCTAACCCTAACCCTAACCCTAACCCTAACTGAACCCTAACCCTAACCCTAACCCTAACCCTAATTTAATCCTAACCCTAACCCTAACTGAACCCTAAAACTAACCCTAACCCTAACCACTAACCCTAACACTTACTGAACCCTAACCCATACTGAACCCTAACCCTAACCTAACCCTAATCCTAACTGAACCCTAAGCCTAAACCTAACCCTAACCCTAACCCTAAACCTAACCCAAAACCTAACCCCTAACCCTAACACTAACTGAACCCAAACCCTAACCCTAACCCAAACCATAACTGAACTCTAACCCTAATCCTAACCCTAAGCCTAACCCCAACCCTAACCCTAACCCTAATCCTAACTGAACCCTTACCCTAACCCTAACCCTGACCCTAACCCTAACTGAACACTAACCCTAACCGTAACCCTCACCCTAATCCTAACCTAACCCTAACCCTAACCCTAATTTAACCCTAACACAAAACCTAACCCTAACCCTAACCCTTACTCTAACCCTAACTTAACTCTAACCCTAATGCTAACCCTAACCCTAACCCTAACCCTCCCCCTAACCCTAACTGAACTCTAACCCTAACCCTAACTGAAGACTAACCCTAACCCTAACCCTAACTGAAACCTAACCCTAATCCTAACCCTGACCCTAACCATAACTGAACACTAACCCTAACCCTAACCCTCACCCAAATCCTAACATAACCCTAACCCTAACCCTAACCCTAACTGAACCCTAACCCTAACCCTAACCCTAACTAAACCCTAACCCTAAAAATAACCCTAACCCTAACCCTAATCCTAACCCTAACCCTAACCCTAACTGAACCCTAACCCTAACCCTAACCCTAACACTAAACCTAACTAAACCCTAACCCTAACCATAACCCTAACCCTAACCCTAACCCTAACCCTAACCCCTATCTCTAAACCTAACTGAACCCTAACCCTAACACTAACCCTATCTGAAACCTAACTGAACCCTAACCCTAACCCTAACCCTAACCCTAACCCAAACTGAAACCAAACCCTAACCCTCACCTTGACCCTAACCCTAACTTAACACTAACCCTAACCCTAACCCTAACTTAACCCTAACCCAAACCCTAACCCTAACCCTAACCCTAACTGAACCCTAACCCTCACCCTAACCCTAACTCTAACCCTAACTTAACTCTAACCCTAACGCTAACCCTAACCCTAACCCTAACCCTCCCCCTAACCCTAACTGAACTCTAACCCTAACCCTAACTGAAGACTAACCCTAACCCTAACCCTAACTGAACCCTAACCGTAATCCTAACCCTGACCCTAACGATAACTGAACACTAACCCTAACCCTAACCCTCAACCAAATCCTAACATAACCCTAACCCTAACCTTAACCCTAACTGAAACCTAACCCTGACCCTAACCCTAACCCTAACCCTAACTAAAACCTAACCCTAACCATAACCCTAACCCTAACCCTAATCCTAACCCTGACCCTAACCATAACTGAACACTAACCCTAACCCTAACCCTCACCCAAATCCTAACATAACCCTAACCCTAACCCTAACCCTAACTGAACACTAACCCTAACCCTAACCCTAACCCTAACCCTAACTAAACCCTAACCCTAACCATAACCCTAACCCTAACCCTAACCCTAACCCCTATCTCTAAACCTAACTGAACCCTAACCCTAACACTAACCCTATCTGAAACCTAACTGAACCCTAACCCTAACCCTAACCCTAACCCTAACTGAACCCAAACCCTAACCCTAACCTTGACCCTAACCCTAACTTAACAATAACCCTAACCCTAACCCTCACCCTAATCATAACCTAACCCTAACCCTAACCCTAACCCTAACTGAACTCTAACCCTAACCCTAACCTTAACCCTAATTTAATCCTAACCCTAACCCTAACTGAACCCTAAAACTAACCCTAACCCTAACCACTAACCCTAACCCTTACTGAACCCTAACCCATACTGAACCCTAACCCTAACCTAACCCTAATCCTAACTGAACCCTAAGCCTAAACCTAACCCTAACCCTAACCCTAAACCTAACCCAAAACCTAACCCCTAACCCTAACACTAACTGAACCCAAACCCTAACCCTAACCCAAACCATAACTGAACTCTAACCCTAATCCTAACCCTAACCCTAACCACAACCCTAACCCTAACCCTAATCCTAACTGAACCCTTACCCTAACCCTAACCCTGACCCTAACCCTAACTGAACACTAACCCTAACCGTAACCCTCACCCTAATCCTAACCTAACCCTAACCCTAACCCTAATTTAACCCTAACACAAAACCTAACCCTAACCCTAACCCTTACTCTAACCCTAACTTAACTCTAACCCTAATGCTAACCCTAACCCTAACCCTAACCCTCCCCCTAACCCTAACTGAACTCTAACCCTAACCCTAACTGAAGACTAACCCTAACCCTAACCCTAACTGAAACCTAACCCTAATCCTAACCCTGACCCTAACCATAACTGAACACTAACCCTAACCCTAACCCTCACCCAAATCCTAACATAACCCTAACCCTAACCCTAACCCTAACTGAACCCTAACCCTAACCCTAACCCTAACTAAACCCTAACCCTAAAAATAACCCTAACCCTAACCCTAATCCTAACCCTGACCCTAACCATAACTGAACACTAACCCTAACCCTAACCCTCACCCAAATCCTAACATAACCCTAACCCTAACCCTAACCCTAACTGAACCCTAACCCTAACCCTAACCCTAACACTAAACCTAACTAAACCCTAACCCTAACCATAACCCTAACCCTAACCCTAACCCTAACCCTAACCCCTATCTCTAAACCTAACTGAACCCTAACCCTAACACTAACCCTATCTGAAACCTAACTGAACCCTAACCCTAACCCTAACCCTAACCCTAACCCAAACTGAAACCAAACCCTAACCCTCACCTTGACCCTAACCCTAACTTAACACTAACCCTAACCCTAACCCTAACTTAACCCTAACCCAAACCCTAACCCTAACCCTAACCCTAACTGAACCCTAACCCTAACCCTAACCCTAACCCTAACCCTAACCCTAACTCTAACCCTAATTTAACTCTAACCCTAACGCTAACCCTAACCCTAACCCTAACCCTCACCATAACCCTAACTGAACTCTAACCCTAAACCTAACCCTAACCCTAACCCTAACACTAACTGAACCCTAACCCTTTCCCTACACCTAACCCTAACCCTAACACTAACGGAACCATAAACATAGCCCTAACCCTAACCCCTAACCCTAACCCGAACTGAACCCTTACCCAAACCCTAACCCTAACCCATACTGAACCCTAACTGAACCCTAACCCTAACCCTAACCCTAACCCTAACTGAACCCTAACCCTAACCCTAACCCTAACCCTAACACTAACTGAACTCTTACCCTAATCCTAACCCTAACCCTAACCCTAACTGAACCCTAACCCTAACCCTAAACCTAAACCTAACCCTAAACCTAAACCTAACCCTAACCCAACTGAACCCTAACCCTTAACATAACCCTAGCCCTAACCCTAACCCTAACCCTAATACTAACTGAACCCTAACCCTAACCCTAACACTGACCCTAAGTGAATCCTAACCCTAACCCTGTTCCTAACCCTAACCCTAAACCTAACCCTAACTGAACCCTAATCCTAACCCTAACCCTAACCCTAAACATAAACCTAACGCCAAGTTAAACCTAAACATAAACCTAACCCTAACCTTAACCCTAAATGAACCCTAAACCTAACCCTAACCCTAACCCTAAATGAACACTAACTGAACCCTAACCCTAACCCTAACCCTAACCCTAACTGAACCCTAACCCTAACTCTAACCCTAACCCTAATTTAATCCTAACCCTAACCCTAACCCTAACTGAACCCTAAAACTAACCCTAACCCTAACCACTAACCCTAACCCTAACTGAACCCTAACCCATACTGAACCCTAACCCTAACCTAACCCTAATACAAACTGAACCCTAACCCTAAACTTAACCCTAACCCTAACCCTAAACCTAACCTAAAACCTAACCCTAACATTAACCCCTAACCCTAACCCTAATTGAACCCTAACCCTAACCCTAACCCATACTGAACCATAACTGAACCCTAACCCTAACCCTAACCCTAACACTAACTGAAACCTAACCCTAACCCTAAACCTAAACCTAACCCTAAACATAAACCTAACCCTAACCCAACTGAACCCTAATCCTTAACATAACCGTAGCCCTAACCCTAACCCTAACCCTAATACTAACTGAACCCTAACCCTAACCCTAACACTGACCCTAACTGAACCCTAACCCTAACCTTATTCCTAACCCTAAACCTAACTCTAACCCTAACCCTAACTGAATCCTAATCCTAACCCTAACCCTGACTCTAAACATAAACCTAACGCTAAGTTAACCCTAAACCTAAACCTAACCCTAACCTTAACCCTAAATGAACCCTAACCCTAACCCTAACCCTAACCCTAACCCTAATACTAACTGAACCCTAACCCTAAACCTAACACTGACCCTAAGTGAACCCTAACACTAACCCTATTCCTAACCCTAACCCTAACCCTAAACCTAACACTGACCCTAAGTGAACCCTAACACTAACCCTATTCCTAACCCTAACCCTAACCCTAACCCTGACTGAACCCTAATCCTAACCCTAACCCTAAACCTAAACATAAACCTAACGCCAAGTTAACCCTAAACATAAACCTAACCCTAACCTTAACCCTAAATGAACCCTAAACCTAACCCTAACCCTAACCCTAAATGAACACTAACTGAACCCTAACCCTAACCCTAACCCTAACCCTAACTGAACCCTAACCCTAACTCTAACCCTAACCCTAATTTAATCCTAACCCTAACCCTAACCCAAAACCTAACCCTAACATTAACCCCTAACCCTAACCCTAATTGAACCCTAACCCTAACCCTAACACATACTGAACCCTAACTGAACCCTAACCCTAAGCCTGACCCTAACCCTAACTGAACTCTAACCCTAATCCTAACCCTAACCCTAACCCTAAACCTAACCCTAACCATAACCCTAATCCTAACTGAACCCTAACCCTAAACCTAACCATAACCCTAACCCTAACCCTAACCCAAAACCTAACCCTAACCCTAACCCTTAACCCTAACCCTAACTGAACCCTAACCCTAACCCTAACCCATACTGAACCCTAACTGAACCCTAACCCTAACCCTAACCCTAACACTAACTGAACCCTAACCCTAACCCTAACCCTAAACCTAACTGAACACTAACCCTAATCCTAACCCTAACCATAACCCTAACAGAATCCTAACCCTAACCCTAAACCTAAACCTAACCCTAAACCTAAACCTAACCCTAACCCAACTGAACCCTAACCCTTAACATAATCGTAGACCTAACCCTAACCCTAACCCTAATACTAACTGAACCCTAACCCTAACCCTAACACTGACCCTAACTGAACCCTAACCCTAACCCTATTCCTAGCCCTAAACCTAACTCTAACCCTAACCCTAACTGAACCCTAATCCTAACCCTAACCCTGACCCTAAACATAAACCTAACGCTAAGTTAACCCTAAATCTAACCCTAACCCTAACCTTAACCCTAAATGAACCCTAAACCTAACCCTAACCCTAACCCTAAATGAACACTAACTGAACCCTAACCCTAACCCTAACCCATACTGAACCATAACTGAACCCTAACACTAACCCTAACCCTAACACTAACTGAACCCTAACCCTAACCCTAAACCTAACTGAACACTAACCCTAATCCTAACCCTAACCCTAACCCTAACTGAAACCTAACCCTAACCCTAAACCTAAACCTAACCCTAAACCTAAACCTAACCCTAACCCAACTGAACCTTAATCCTTAACATAACCGTAGCCCGAACCCTAACCCTAACCCTAATACTAACTGAACCCTAACCCTAACCCTAACACTGACCCTAACTGAACCCTAACCCTAACCTTATTCCTAACCCTAAACCTAACTCTAACCCTAACCCTAACTGAACCCTAATCCTAACCCTAACCCTGACTCTAAACATAAACCTAACGCTAAGTTAACCCTAAACCTAAACCTAACCCTAACCTTAACCCTAAATGAACCCTAACCCTAACCCTAACCCTAACCCTAACCCTAACCCTAACCCTAACCCTAATACTAACTGAACCCTAACCCTAACCCTAACACTGACCCTAACTGAACCCTAACCCTAACCTTATTCCTAACCCTAAACCTAACTCTAACCCTAACCCTAACTGAACCCTAATCCTAACCCTAACCCTGACTCTAAACATAAACCTAACGCTAAGTTAACCCTAAACCTAAACCTAACCCTAACCTTAACCCTAAATGAACCCTAACCCTAACCCTAACCCTAACCCTAACCCTAACCCTAACCCTAACCCTAATACTAACTGAACCCTAACCCTAAACCTAACACTGACCCTAAGTGAACCCTAACACTAACCCTATTCCTAACCCTAACCCTAACCCTAACCCTAACTGAACCCTAATCCTAACCCTAACCCTAACCCTAAACATAAACCTAACGCCAAGTTAACCCTAAACATAAACCTAACCCTAACCTTAACCCTAAATGAACCCTAAACCTAACCCTAACCCTAACCCTAAATGAACACTAACTGAACCCTAACCCTAACCCTTACCCTAACTAAACCCTAACCCTAACTCTAACCCTAACCCTAATTTAATCCTAACCCTAACCCTAACCCTAACTGAACCCTAAAACTAACCCTAACCCTAACCACTAACCCTAACTTTAACTGAACCCTAACCCATACTGAACCCTAACCCTAACCTAACCCTAATAATAACTGAACCCTAACACTAAACCTAACCCTAACCCTAACCCTAAACCTAACCCAAAACCTAACCCTAACATTAACCCCTAACCCTAACCCTAATTGAACCCTAACCCTAAGCCTAACCCTAACCCTAACTGAACTCTAACCCTAATCCTAACCCTAACCCTAACCCTAAACCTAACCCTAACCATAACCCTAATCCTAACTGAACCCTAAACCTAAACCTAACCATAACCCTAACCCTAACCCTAACCCAAAACCTAACCCTAACCCTAACCCTTAACCCTAACCCTAACTGAACCCTAACCCTAACCCTAACCCATACTGAACCCTAACTGAACCCTAACCCTAACCCTAACCCTAACACAAACTGAACCCTAACCCTAACCCTAACCCTAAACCTAACTGAACACTAACCCTAATCCTAACCCTAACCATAACCCTAACTGAATCCTAACCCTAACCCTAAACCTAAACATAACCCTAAACCTAAACCTAACCCTAACCCAACTGAACCCTAACCCTTAACATAATCGTAGCCCTAACCCTAACCCTAACCCTAATACTAACTGAACCCTAACCATAACCCTAACACTGACCCTAACTGAACCCTAACCCTAACCCTATTCCTAGCCCTAAACCTAACTCTAACCCTAACCCTAACTGAACCCTAATCCTAACCCTAACCCTGACCCTAAACATAAACCTAACGCTAAGTTAACCCTAAATCTAACCCTAACCCTAACCTTAACCCTAAATGAACCCTAAACCTAACCCTAACCCTAACCCTAAATGAACACTAACTGAACCCTAACCCTAACCCTAACCCTAAACCTAACTGAACCCTATCCCTAACCCTAACCCAAACCCTAATTTAATCCTAACCCTAACCCTAACCCTAACTGAACCCTAAAACTAACCCTAACCCTAACCCTAACCACTAACCCTAACCCTAACTGAACCCTAACCCATACTGAACCCTAACCCTAACCTAACCCTAATATTAACTGAACCCTAACCCTAAACCTAACGCTAACCCTAACCCTAAACTTAACCCAAAACCTAACCCTAACCCTAACCCCTAACCCAAAACCGAACTGAACCCTAACCCTAACCCTAACCCATACTGAACCCTAACTGAACCCTAACCCTAACCCTAACCCTAACCCTAAATGAACGCTAACCCTAATCCTAAACCTAACCCTAACCCTAACCCTAACCCTAACCGTAACCCTAACCCTAATCCTAACTGAACTCTAACCGTAAACCTAACCCTAACCCTAACCCTAACCCAAAACCTAACCCTAACCCTAACCCCTAACCCTAACCCTAACTGAACCCTAACCCTAACCCTAACCCTAACCCTAAGCCTAACCCTAACCCTAAACCTAACCATAACCCTAATCCATACTGAACCATAACTGAACCCTAACACTAGCCCTAACCATAACACTAACTGAACCCTAACCCTAACCCTAACCCTAACCCTAACTGAACTCTAACCCTAATCCAAACCCTAACCCTAACCCTAACTGAACCCTAACCCTAACCCTAAACCTAACTGTAATCCTCCCTAAACCCTAACCCTAACCCTAACTGACCCCTAACCCTAAACCTAACCCTAACACTAACCCTAACCCAAAACCTACCCCGAATCCTAACCCAACTGAACCCTAACACTTAACATTACCCTAGCCCTAAACAAAACCCTAACCCTAACCCTAACGCTAACACTAACCTAACCCTAAACCTAACCCTAACACTAACTGAACACTAACCCTAACCCTATCCCTTACCCTAATCTAACCATAACCCTAACTGAAGTCAAACCATAACCCTAACACTAACCCTAACGCTAACTGAACCCTAAACCTAACCCTAACCCTAACACTAACCCTAACCCTAACTGAACCTTACCCTAACCCTAAACCTAACCCTAACCTAACCCTAACCCTAACTGAACCCTAAACCTAACACTAACCCTAACCCTATCCCTTACCCTATTCTAACCATAACCCTAACTGAAGTCTAACCCTAAACCTAACCCTAACCCTAACGCTAACTGAACCCTAAACCTAACCATAACCCTAACCCTAACTGAACCCTAACCCTAACACTAACCCTAACCCTAACCTAACCCTAACCCTAACACTAACACTAACCCTAACCCTTACCCTAACTGAACCCTAAACTTAACGCTAACCCTAACACTAACCCTAACCCTAACTAAACCCTAACCCTAACCATAACCCTAACTCTAACCACTATCTCTAAACCTAACTGAACCCTAACCCTAACCCTAACCCTATCTGAACACTAACTGAACCCTAACTGAACCCTAACCCTAACTGAACCCTTACCCTAACCCTAACCCTGACCCTAAACCTAACTGAACACTAACCCTAACCCTAACCCTCACCCTAATCCTAACCTAACCCTAACCCTAACCCTAACTGAACCCTAACCGTAAACCTAACCCTAACCCTAACCCTAACTCTAACCCTAACTTAACTCTAACCCTAACACTAACCCTAACCCTAACCCTAACTGAACCCTAACCCTAATCCTAACCCTGACCCTAACCCTAACTGAACACTAACCCTAACCCTAACCCTCACCCTCATCCTAACATAACCCTAACCCTAACCCTAACCTTAACTGAACCCTAATACTAACCCTAACCCTAACCCTATCCCTAACTAAACCCTAACCCTAACCATAACCCTAACCCTAACCCTAACCCCTATCTCTAAATCTAACTGAACCCTAACCCTAACCCTAACCCTAACTGAACCCTAAACCTAACCCTAACCCTAACCCTAACGCTAACTCTAACCCTAACTTAACTCTAACCCTAACGCTAACCCTAACCCTAACCCTAACCCTAATCCATACTGAACCCTAACTGAACCCTAACCCTAACCCTAACCCTAACCCTAACTGAACTCTAACCCTAATCCTAACCCTAACCCTAACCCTAACTGAACCCTAACCCTAACCCTAAACCTAACCGTAATCCTACCTAAACCCTAACCCTAACCCTAACTGAACCCTAACCCTAACACTAACCCTAACCCTAACCAAAAACCTAAACCTAATCATAACCCAACTGAACCCTAACACTTAACATAACCCTAGCCCTAAACAAAACCCTAACCCTAACCCTTACGCTAACACTAACCTAACCCTAAACCTAACCCTAACACTAAATGAACACTAACCCTAACCCTATCCCTTACCCTAATCTAACCATAACCCTAACTGAAGTCTAACCCTAACCCTAACCCTAACCCTAACGCTAACGGAACCCTAACCCTAACACTAACCCTAACCCTAACTGAACCCTAACCCTAACACTAACCCTAACCCTAACCTAACCCTAACCCTAACACTAACACTTACCCTAACCCTAACCCTAACTGAACCCTAACCTTAACGCTAACCCTAACACTAACCCTAACCCTAACTAAACCCTAACCCTAACCATAACCCTAACTCTAACTCCTATCTCTAAACCTAACTGAACCATAACCCTAACCCTATCTGAACACTAACTGAACCCTAACCCTAACCCTAACCCTCACCCTAACTGAACCCTTACCCTAACCCTAACCCTGACCCTAAACCTAACTGAACACTAACCCTAAACCTAACCCTCACCCTAATCCTAACCTAACCCTAACCCTAACCCTAACTGAACCCTAACCCTAAACCTAACCCTAACCCTAACCCTACCCCTAACCCTAACTGAACTCTAACCCTAACCCTAACTGAACACTAACCCTAACCCTAACCCTAACTGAACCCTAACCCTAATCCTAACCAAGACCCTAACCCTAACTGAACCCTAACCCTAACCCTAACCCTCACCCTAATCCTAACATAACCCTAACCCTAACCCTAACCCTAACTGAACCGTAACCCTAACCCTAACCCTAACCCTAACTAAACCCTAACCCTAACCACAAACCTAAACATAACCCTAACCCCTATCTCTAAACCTAACTGAACCCTAACCTTAAAACTAACTTTATCAGAAACCTAACTGAACCCTAACCCTAACCCTAACCCTAACCCTAACTGAACCCTAACCCTAAACCTAACCCTAACCCTAACCCTAACTGAAGTCTAACCCTAACCCTAACCCTAACCCTAACGCTAACTGAACCCTAAACCTAACCCTAACCGTAATCCTAACTGAACCCTAACCCTAACACTAACCCTAACCCTAACCTAACCCTAACCCTAACACTAACACTAACCCTAACCCTTACCCTAACTGAACCCTAAACTTAACGCTAACCCTAACACTAACCCTAACCCTAACTAAACCCTAACCCTAACCATAACCCTAACTCTAACCACTATCTCTAAACCTAACTGAACCCTAACACTAACCCTAACACTATCTGAACCCTAACTGAACCCTAACCCTAACCCTAACCCTAACTGAACCCTTACCCTAACCCTAACCCTGACCCTAACCCTAACTGAACACTAACCCTAACCCTAACCCTCACCCTAATCCTAACCTAACCCTAACCCTAAACCTAACTGAACCCTAACCGTAAACCTAACCCTAACCCTAACCCTAACTCTAACCCTAACTTAACTCTAACCCTAACGCTAACCCTAACCCTAACCCTAACACTCCCCCTAACCCTAACTGAACTCTAACCCTAACCCTAACTGAACACTAACCCTAACCCTAACCCTAACTGAACCCTAACCCTAATCCTAACCCTGACCCTAACCCTAACTGAACACTAACCCTAACCCTAACCCTCACCCTAATCCTAACATAACCCTAACCCTAACCCTAACCGTAACTGAACCCTAATACTAACCCTAACCCTAACCCTATCCCTAACTAAACCCTAACCCTAACCATAACCCTAACCCTAACCCTAACCCCTATCTCTAAACCTAACTGAACCCTAACCCTAACCCTAACCCTAACTGAACCCTAAACCTAACCCTAACCCTAACCCTAACGCTAACTCTAACCCTAACTTAACTCTAACCCTAACGCTAACCCTAACCCTAACCCTAACCCTAATCCATACTGAACCCTAACTGAACCCAAACCCTAACCCTAACCCTAACCCTAACTGAACTCTAACCCTAATCCTAACCCTAACCCTAACCCTAACTGAACCCTAACCCTAACCCTAAACCTAACCGTAATCCTACCTAAACCCTAACCCTAACCCTAACTGAACCCTAACCCTAACACTAACCCTAACCAAAAACCTAAACCTAATCCTAACCCAACTGAACCCTAACACTTAACATAACCCTAGCCCTAAACAAAACCCTAACCCTAACCCTTACGCTAACACTAACCTAACCCTAAACCTAACCCTAACACTAACTGAACACTAACCCTAACCCTATCCCTTACCCTAATCTAACCATAACCCTAACTGAAGTCTAACCCTAACCCTAACCCTAACCCTAACGCTAACGGAACCCTAACCCTAACACTAACCCTAACCCTAACTGAACCCTAACCCTAACACTAACCCTAACCCTAACCTAACCCTAACCCTAACACTAACACTTACCCTAACCCTAACCCTAACTGAACCCTAACCTTAACACTAACCCTAACACTAACCCTAACCCTAACTAAACCCTAACCCTAACCATAACCCTAACTCTAACTCCTATCTCTAAACCTAACTGAACCCTAACCCTAACCCTAACCCTCACCCTAATCCTAACATAACCCTAACCCTAACCCTAACCCTAACTGAACCGTAACCCTAACCCTAACCCTAACCCTAACTAAACCCTAACCCTAACCACAACCCTAAACATAACCCTAACCCCTATCTCTAAACCTAACTGAACCCTAACCTTAAAACTAACTTTATCAGAAACCTAACTGAACCCTAACCCTAACCCTAACCCTAACTGAACCCTAACCCTAACCCTAACCCTAACCCTCACCCTAACCCTAACTGAACTCTAACCCTAAACCTAACCCTTACCCTAACCCTAAACCTAACCCTTACCCTAACCCTTACCCTAATCTTAACCCTAACCCTAACTGAACTCTAACCCTAACCCAAACCCTAACCCTAACCGTAAACATAATCCTAATGCTACGTTAACCCGAAACCTAACCCTAACCCTAACCCTAAACCTAACCCTAACCCTAACCCTAAACATAATCCTAACCCTAACCCTAACCCTAAACCTAACCCTAACCCTAACCGTAATCTTATCCCTAAATGAACCCCAAACCTAACCCTAAACCTAACCCTAACCCTAACCCTAACCCTAACTGAACACTAACCCTAACCCTAACCCTATTCCTAACCCTAACCCTAACCCTAACCCTAACCCTAACTGAACACTAACTGAACCCTAACCCTAAACCTAACCCTAAACCTAACACTAACTGAAACCTAACCATAACCCTAACCCTTAACCTAACCCTTACCCTAACCCTAACTGAACCCTAACCCTTTCCCTATGCCTAACCCTAACCCTAACCCTAAC
>JAKCOZ010000008.1:40339546-40382046 GCA_022605955.1 Rallus limicola
CCTAACCCTAAACATAATCCTAACCCTAACCCTAAACCAAACCCTAACCCTAACCCTAATCTTAACCCTAAATGAACCCCAAACCTAACCCTAAACCTAACCCTAACCCTAACCCTAACCCTAACTGAACACTAACCCTAACCCTAACCCTATTCCTAACCCTAACCCTAACCCTAACCCTAACTGAACACTAACTGAACCCTAACCCTTACCCTAACCACTAACCCTAACCCTAACTGAACCCTAACACATACTGAACCCTAACCCTAACCTAACCCTAATATTAACTGAACCCTAACCCTAAACCTAACCCTAACCCTAACCCTAAACTTAACCCAAAACCTAACCCTAACCCTAACCCCTAACCCTAAACCGAACTGAACCCTAACCCTAACCCTAACACATACTGAACCCTAACTGAACCCTAACCCTAACCCTAACCCTAAACCTAACTGAACGCTAACCTTAATCCTAACCCTAACCCTAACCCTAACCCTAACCCTAATCCTAACTGAACCCTAACCCTAAACCTAACCCTAACCCTAACCCTAACCCTAACCCTAACCCTTACCCTAACCCTAACCCTAACTGAACTCTAACCCTAATCCTAACCCTAACCCTAACCCTAACTGAACCCTAACCCTAACCCTAAACCTAACTGTAATCCTCCCTAAACCCTAACCCTAACCCTAACTGACCCCTAACCCTAAACCTAACCCTAACCCTAACTTTAACCCAAAACCTAACCCGAATCCTAACCCAACTGAACCCTAACACTTAACATTACCCTAGCCCTAAACAAAACCCTAACCCTAACCCTAACGCTAACAATAACCTAACCCTAAACCTAACCCTAACACTAACTGAACACTAACCCTAACCCTATCCCTTACCCTAATCTAACCATAACCCTAACTGAAGTCTAACCCTAACCCTAACCCTAACCCTAACGCTAACTGAACCCTAAACCTAACCCTAACCCTAACACTAACCCTAACCCTAACTGAACCCTAACCCTAACCCTAACCCTAACCCTAACCTAACCCTAACCCTAACACTAACACTAACCCTAACCCTTACCCTAACTGAACCCTAAACTTAACGCTAACCCTAACACTAACCCTAACCCTAACTAATCCCTAACCCTAACCATAACCCTAACTCTAACTCCTATCTCTAAACCTAACTGAACCCTAACCCTAACCCTAACCCTATCTGAACCCTAACTGAACCCTAACCCTAACCCTAACCCTAACTGAACACTTACCCTAACCCTAACCCTGACCCTAACCCTAACTGAACACTAAACCTAACCCTAACCCTCACCCTAACACTAACCTAACCCTAACCCTAACCCTAACACTCCCCCTAACCCTAACTGAACTCTAACCCTAACCCTAACCGAACACTAACCCTAACCCTAACCCTAACTGAACCCTAACCCTAATCCTAACCCTGACCCTAACCCTAACTGAACACTAACCCTAACCCTAACCCTCACCCTAATACTAACATAACCCTAAACCTAACCCTAACCTTAACTGAACCCTAATACTAACCCTAACCCTAAACCTAACCCTAACTAAACCCTAACCCTAACCATAACCCTAACCCTAACCCTAACCTCTATCTCTAAACCTAACTGAACCCTAACCCTAAACCTAACCCTAACTGAACCCTAAACCTAACCCTAACCCTAACCCTAACGCTAACCCTAACCCTAACCCTAACCCTAATCCATACTGAACCCTAACTGAACCCTAACCCTAACCCTAACCCTAACCCTAACTGAACTCTAACCCTAATCCTAACCCTAACCCTAACCCTAACTGAACCCTAACCCTAACCCTAAACCTAACCGTAATCCTACCTAAACCCTAACCCTAACCCTAACTGAACCCTAACCCTAAACCTAACCCTAACCCTAACCAAAAACCTAAACCTAATCCTAACCCAACTGAACCCTAACACTTAACATAACCCTAGCCCTAAACAAAACCCTAACCCTAACCCTTACGCTAACACTAACCTAACCCTAAAGCTAACCCTAACACTAACTGAACACTAACCCTAACCCTATCCCTTACCCTAATCTAACCATAACCCTAACTGAAGTCTAACCCTAACCCTAACCCTAACCCTAACGCTAACGGAACCCTAACCCTAACACTAACCCTAACCCTAACCTAACCCTAACCCTAACACTAACACTTACCCTAACCCTAACCCTAACTGAACCCTAACCTTAACGCTAATCCTAACACTAACCCTAACCCTAACTAAACCCTAACCCTAACCATAACCCTAACTCTAACTCCTATCTCTAAACCTAACTGAACCCTAACCCTAACCCTAAACCTATCTGAACACTAACTGAACCCTAACCCTAACCCTAACCCTCACCCTAACTGAACCCTTACCCTAACCCTAACCCTGACCCTAAACCTAACTGAACACTAACCCTAAACCTAACCCTCACCCTAATACTAACATAACCCTAACCCTAACCCTAACCCTAACTGAACCGTAACCCTAACCCTAACCCTAACCCTAACTAAACCCTAACCCTAACCACAACCCTAAACATAACCCTAACCCCTATCTCTAAACCTAACTGAACCCTAACCTTAAAACTAACTTTATCAGAAACCTAACTGAACCCTAACCCTAACCCTAACCCTAACTGAACCCTAACCCTAACCCTAACCCTAACCCTCACCCTAACCCTAACTGAACTCTAACCCTAACCCTAACCCTTACCCTAACCCTAAACCTAACCCTTACCCTAACCCTTACCCTAATCTTAACCCTAACCCTAACTGAACTCTAACCCTAACCCAAACCCTAACCCTAACCCTAATCTTAACCCTTAATTAAACCCAAAACCTAACCCTAAACCTAACCCTAACCCTAACCCTAACCCTAACTGAACACTAACTGAACCCTAACCATATCCATAACCCTAACCCTAACTGAACCCTAACCCTAACCCTAATTTAATCCTAACCCTAAAGCTAACCCTAACCGTAACCATAACCCTAACTGAACCCTAACCCTGACCCTAACCCTAACCCTAACCCTAAGTGAACCCTAACCCTAACCCTAAACCTAACTGAACCCTAAACCTAACCCTAACCCAAACCCTAATTCTAACCCTATCTGAACTCTAACCCTAACCCTAACCCTAAACCAAACCCTAACCCTAACCCTAACCCTAACCCTAACCCTAATCCTAACTGAACTCTAACAGTAACCCTAACCCTAAATGTAACCCTAACCCTAACTGAACCCTAAACCTTACCCTAACCCTAACCCTAACACTAACCCTAAGCCTAACCCTGACCGTAACTGAACCCTAACCCATACCCGAAGCCTAACCCTTACCCTAACTGAACCCTAATCCTATTCTTAACCCTAACCCTAACCCTAACTGAACACTAACCCTAACCCTTACCCTAATCCTAACCCTAACCCTAACTGTACCCTAACCCTAACCCTAACTGAACCCTAACCCTAACCATAACCCTAACCCTAACCCCTAACCCTAAGCCTAACTGAACCCTAACCCTAACCGAACCCTAACCCTAAACCTAACCCTAACTGAACCCTAACACTAACCCTAACCCTAACTGAACCATAACCATAACCATAACCCTAACTCTAACCCTAACTGACCACTAACGCGAACCCCGACCCTCACCCTAATCCTAATCTAACCCTAACCCTAACTGAACCCTAACCCTAACCCTTACCCTAACTCTAACCCTAACTTAACTCTAACCCTAACGCTAACCCTAACCCTAACCCTAACTGAACTCTAACCCTAACCCTAAGTGAACCCTAACCCTAACCCTAAACCAAACCCTAACCCTAACCCTAATTCTAACCCTAACTGAACTCTAACCCTAACCCTAAACCTAATCCTAACTGAACTCTAATACGAACCCTAACCCTAACCGTAAGCCTAACCCTAACCGAATCCTATCCCTAACAATAACCCTAACCCTAACTCCTAAACCTAACCCTAACTGAACCCTAGCCCTAACCCTGACCCTAACCATAACCCTAACCCTAACTGAACCCTAAAGCTAAGCCTAAACATAGCTCTATCTCTAACCCTAACCCTAACTGAACCCAAACCCTAACGCTAAACCTAACCGTAACCCTACCTAAACCCTAACCCTAACCCTAACTGAACCCTAACTGATCCCTAACCCTAACCCTAACCCTAATTTAATCCTAACCCTAAACCTAACCCTAACCCTAACCCTAACGCTTACTGAACCCTATCCCTAAACATAACCCTAACACTAACTCCTAACCCTAACCCTAACAGAACCCTAACCCTTACCCTAACCCTAACCCTAAACCTAACTGAACCCTAACGCTAAGCCTAAACATAACTCTATCCCTAACCTTAACTCTAACCCTTACTGAACTCCAACCCTAAGCCTAACCCTAATCCTAACTGAACTCTAACCTTAACCCTAACCCTAAACCTAACCCTAACTGAACCCTAAACCATACCCTAAACCTAACCCTAACTGAACCCTAACCCTAACCCTGACCCTAACCATAACCCTAACCCTAACTGAACCCTAAAGCTAAGCCTAAACATAACTCTATCCCTAACCCTAACCCTAACTGAACCCAAACCCTAACGCTAAACCTAACCATAACCCTACCTAAACCCTAACCCTAACCCTAACTGAACCCTAACTGATCCCTAACCCTAACCCTAACCCTAATTTAATCCTAACCCTAAACCTAACCCTAACCCTAACCCTAACGCTTACTGAACCCTATCCCTAAACATAACCCTAACTCTAAACCCTAACCCTACCCCTAACCCTAACTGAACCCTAACCCTAACCCTAAACCTAACACTAACTGAAACCTAACCATAACCCTAACGCTAACCCTAAGTGAACCCCAACCCTAACCCTAACCCTAACTGAACCCTAACCCTAAACCTTACCCTAATTTAATCCTAACCCTAAACCTAATCCTAACCCTAACCCTTACCCTAAACATAACCCTAACCCTAACCCTATCTGAACCCTAACCCTAACCCTAACCCTAACTGAACCCCAACCCTAACCATAACCCTTAACCTTACCACTAACCTTTACACTAAGTGAACCCTAACCCTAACCCTAATTTAATCCTAACCCTAAACCTAACCTTAACCCTAACCCTAACCCTAACTGAATCCTATCCCTAACAACAACCCTAACACTAACTCCTAACCCTAACCCTAACTGAACCCTAACCCTTACCCTAACCCTAACCCTAACCCTAACTGAACCCTAACGCTAAGCCTAAACATAACTCTATCCCTAACCTTAACTCTAACCCTTACTGAACTCCAACCCTAACCCTAACCCTAATCCTAACTGAACTCTAACCCTAACCCTAACCCTAAACCTAACCCTAACTGAACCCTAAACCATACCCTAAACCTAACCCTAACAGTAACCCTAACCCTAACCCTAACCCTAACTGAACCCTAATACTAACGTTAACCCTAACCCTAACACGAACCCTAAGCCTAACCCTAACTGAACCCTAACCCTAACCTTAACCCTCACCGTAATCCTAACCCTAACCCTAACCCTAACCGAACCCTAACCCTAACCCTAACCCTAACTCTAACCCTTACTCTAATCCTAACCCTAACTGAAATCTAAACCTAACCCTAACCCTAAACATAACCCTAACGCTAACTGAACCCTAAACCTAAGCCTAACCCTAACACTCACCCTAACCCTAACCCTAACCTTAACCCTAACTGAACCCTAAACCTTACCCTAACCCTTACCCTAACCCTAACCCTAACCCTAAACCTAACTGAACCCTAACTCTAACCCTAACCCTGACTGAACCCTAACTCTATCCCTAACCCCAACCCTAATTGAACCCAAACCGTTACCCTAACTGAACTCTAACCCTAATCCTAACCCTAACCCTAACCCTAACTGAACCCAAACCCTAACGCTAAACCTAACCGTAACCCTACCTAAATCCTAACCCTAACCCTTAACCTAACCCTAACCCGAACCCTAACTTAACCCTAACCCTAAAGCTAACCCTAACCCTAATACTATCCCTAACACTAACACTAACCCTAACGCTAACTGAAACCTAAACCTAACCCTAAACCTAACCCTAACCTTAACACTAACTGAACCCTCAACCTATCCTTTACCCTAACACTAACCCTAACCCTAACTGAACCCTAACCCGAACCCTAACCGTAATCCTAACTGAACCCTAACCCTATCACTAAGCCTAACTGAACCCTAACCCTAACCCTATTCCTATCACTAACCCTAACCCTAATTGAACCCTAACTGAACCATAACCCTAATCCTAACCCTAACCCTAATTTAATCCTAACCCTAAACCTAACCATAACCCTAACCCTAACCCTAACCCTAACTGAATGCTGTCCCTAACCATAACCCTAACCCTAACCCCTAACCCTAACCCTAACTGAACCCGAACCCTAACCCTGACCCTACCCTAACCCTAACCCTAATTGAAACCTAAAGCTAAGCCTAAGCATAACTCTATCCTTAACCCTAACCCTAACTGAACCCTAACCCAAACCCTAACCCTAACCCTAACCATAACTAAACCCGAACCCTAACACTATCCCTAACCCTAACACAAACTGAACCCTAAGCCTAACCCTAACCCTAATCCTAAATGAACCCTAACCCAAACCCTAACCCTATCCCTAACCCTAACCCTAACCCTAACCCTATCCCTAACTGAACCCTAACTGAACCATAACCCTATCCCTAACCCTAACCCTAACCGAACCCTAACCATAACCCTAATCCTAACCCTAACCCTTTGCCTAACCCTAACATTAACCCTAACCCTAACTGAACCCTAAAACTAACCCTAACTCTAACCCTAACCCTAACAATAACTGAACCCTAACCCTAACCATAACCCTAACCCTAACTTAACCCTAACAGTAACCCTAAATCTAACTCTAACCCTAACCCTAACTGAACCCTAAACCTAACCCTAACCCTTACTTAACCCTAACCATAACTGAACCCTAACCCATACCCGAAGCCTAACCCTAACCCTAATCCTAACTGAACCCTAATCCTAACCTTAACCCTAACCCTAACCTTAACACTCACCCAAATCCTAACCTAACCCTAACCCTAACCCTAACTGAACCCTAACCTAAACCCTAACCCTAACCCTTACCCTAACCCTAAACCTAACCCTAACCCTAATTGTACCCTAACTGAACCCTAACCCTAACCCTAACCCTAAAAGTAACACTAACTGAAAGCTAACCATAACCCTAACCCTAACCCTAACCCTAATTGAACCCTAACTAAAACCTAACCCTAACCCTAAAACTAACACTAACTGAAACCTAACCATAAACCTAACCCTAACCCTAACCCCTAACCCTAAGTGAACCCTAACCCTAACCCTAACTGAACCCTTACTGAACCCTAACCCTAACCCTAACCCTAACCCTAACCCTAACTCTAACTGAATCCTTTCCCTAACCATAACCCTAAACCTAACCCCTAACCCTAAACCTAACTGAACCCGAACCCTAACCCTGACCCTAACCCTAACCGTAACTGAACCCTAAAGCTAAGCCTAAACATAACTCTATCCTTAACACTAACCCTAACCATAACTGAACCTTAACCCAAACCCTAAACCTTACCCTAACCCTAACCATAACTAAACCCGAACCCTAACACTATCCCTAATCCTAACACAAACTGAACCCTAAGCCTAACCCTTACCCTAACCATAACCCTAATTCTAACTGAACCCTAACCCTAAACCTAACCCTAACCATAACCCTAACCCTAAACCTAACCCTAACCCTAACCCAACTGAACCCTAACACTTAACATAACCCTAGCCCTAAACCTAACCCTAAACCTAACCCTAAGTGAACCCTAAACCTTACCCTAACCCTAAACCTAACCCTAACACTAACCCTAACCCCAACCCTAACTGAACCCTAACCCTAACCCTAATTCTAACTGAACTCTAATCCTAACCCTAACCCTAACCCTAACTGAAGCCTAACCCTAACCCTAACCCTAACTGAACCCTTACCCTAACCCTACCCCTAACACTAACTGAACACTAACCCTAACCCTAACCCTTACCCTAATCCTAACCATAACCCTAACTGAAATCTAACCCTAACCGTAACCCTAACGCTAACTGAACCCTAAACCTAACCCTAAACCTAACCCTAACCCTAACCCTAACCCTAACCTTAACCCCAACTGAACCCTAAACCTATCCCTAACCGTAACCCTAACCCTAACACTAACCCTAACCCTAACTGAACCCGAACCCTAAACTGTGGGAAAAGCAGAAGATGGTTCTGCACCTGAAGAGTTACACGATGAAGGATGTGACCAAGATGTGATCGCCTTGGTCGGACGAAAACTGTGGGAGACCTGATAAGCAGGACGCCACAGGACCTTGTGAAGCGAAAACATTCCGTTGTGATTATTGTGTAACTAAAGCAGCAAGGCGAAGATAAAACACTACCCTAGCAACATCTACGACTTATAGACAGCTATGAGACGATCTTATGTTAACCAATCAGTACAGAACACGCTTTGTTCTTCTGTAGCTAGAAACTATAAAAACTATTGTGTGCGTACAATAAAACGATCACTATGCTTACATTAAGCGGTGTCCCGTCCCTCAGTTGCGGCAAATGGTGACCCCGACGTGATTCGCTCCGAAAGGAACGGACAGCTCGGAATCCGAAGAAACAGAAAACTGCCTGTCTGGCAGCCGGTCGCAACTCCCGCAGGACTACGAGATTGAACTGCTGAAAGGAAGCAGAAGCCGGCTAACAATCCCTCATCGGAGTGAGGTGAGCTGCGGGTAATCGAAATGGGAGGGCAAGCTTCGACCCCCATGGAAAGGGACGTTTATGAACTCATGAAAGCCTTACTGGCAAAACATGATAAGACTATTTCGGGCCATATCTTAAATGTACTTTGAAATGGGTCCAAGTTAATATTCCTACCGTCACTGCATCGAATATTTTTATAACAAATATATGGGACACTGTGGGAGTTAAACTATGGGACGGAGCCACAAAGGGCGACTCCCAAGCACAGAAACTACTCCCTTGGTGGAGAATTATTTTCGAAGCTTTAAAGGAACAAGAGCGCTCAAATAGAGCAAATCTACTGCCCGAAAATGATCCTGATGGGGATGATTCCCCTGTCCTTCCTTCAGCCCCACCGGAGCTGCCCCCTTCCTCCAAAACCGAACCTCCATTAATGCCAAAGCCATCCTCAAACAAAAGGGTATTGGTAAATTACCCTCCTGAGGATGACCCCTTTGTTCCTGGTCCTATAGACTCGGAAGATGAGCCTGATTTGTTCCCCCCTGACCCACATAACGTATGGACCCAAATAAAACGGCAAGCGTTAAGGGAAGGGGACTTGGAGGTGGCACAAAAAATTGTAGCACCGGTCATGTATCAAGGGCGCGGGGCTCAGTGGGAACCTCTGTCTTTTTCTGTAATTAAGGAACTGCGTCGTACAGCTACGGATCACGGTCTTTCTTCTCCCTACTTTATCAGTATGTTATCGTCTGTTTTCGATACTTACATTATGACACCCCTCAGGCCCTTGCGGGGGTAGGAGGAACCGGCACAAGCCGACAAAGCCTCCACTCCGTCACTATTGAAGGCCCTGAAGGGCATATAGCCACAGTTAAACCCTTTGTTTTACCAATACCAATGGTTTTATGGGGACGTGATGTACTAACACAATGGGGAGTGACATTAAAAACACATTTTTAGGAGGGGCCATTGAGGAGCACAACACTCTGAAAATTACATGGAAAACAGATACCCCTATTTGGGTGGATCAGTAGCCCCTTCCTATTGAGAAACTTCGCGCTCTAAATCACCTAGTAGAAGAACAATTACAAAAAGGCAATGTGGTACCCTCTGTTAGTCCATGGAATTCTCCTGTTTTTGTTATCAAAAAAACAAGTGGCAAGTGGCGCCTACTTCATGATCTTAGAAAAATCAATGACGCTATGGAAGACATGGGACCCCTTCAACCGGGGCTCCCCTCACCAACTATGTTACCTCGGAATTGGCATCTTACAGTAATTGATTTAAAAGATTGCTTTTTTAACATACCTTTACACCCTCAAGATGCACCCAAATTTGCTTTTTCAATTCCAAGCGTCAACGTACAGGAACCTTTACGCCGATTCCATTGTGTCGTGCTGCCACAAGGAATGAAAAATAGTCCAACAATATGCCAATGGTATATAGCAAAAATTTTAAGCCCGATCAGAAAATCTATGCCTGCTATTTTGCTATACCATTACATGGACGACATCCTTGTAGCCGCATCTCATGACAAAGACATGCAGAAGGCCGTAGCCCTTGTCATCAAGGCTGTAAATACAGCTGGATTCTGTGTTGCCTCTGAAAAAATTCAATCAATATCCCCATGGAAATATTTGGGCTGGCTGATACGATCGAAAACCATAGCACCCCAATCACTTAACCTAAACACAAAAATAGCCACTTTGAATGATGTGCAAAAACTCCTGGGAACCATAAACTGGGTTCGTCCCTTATTAGGAATTACAAACTCTGATCTTGATCCTCTTTTTAAACTTTTGAAAGGGGACACTAACATTTGTGCTCCAAGAACACTGGACAAACCTTCTCAGAAGGCCATTACAAAAGTTACTGAAGCTATTGAATCTAGACAGGCACACCGTTGTGATCCAGACCTTCCATTTTATCTAACAATTTTAAATCCCACAAGACAGCCATATGCCCTCATCTTCCAATGGGATATTGTGCAAAAAGACCCATTGTTAATTATTGAGTGGATATTTTTATCACATCAACCCTCAAAAACTATATTTGCGCAGCATGAAATGTTTGCCTCTCTGATCCTTAAAGCACGACAACGACTGCTAGCTTTGGCAGGCATTGACTTTACACACATATACCTGCCAGTAGTCAGAACTTATCTTTCATGGCTATACCATCAATCGGACGCCTTTGCCATGGCTCTCGCTGACTATTCTGGACAAATCTCTTCTCACCTGCCAGCTCATAAACTTTTACACCTTGACTTTCAACTTTCACAGAAACCAAAGAGAAGTGAGACGCCTTTGGAAGCTTTTACAGTGTTTACAGATGGATCCGGAAAAACTCATAAGTCTGTCATCATCTGGTGGGACCAACAAACCCAAAAATGGAACTCAGATATTTCTCTAGCACCAGGCTCGCCTCAGATTGTAGAACTTGCAGCAGTTGTACATGTTTTTCGCAAATGGTCAGAACCTCTTAACATAATTACTGATTCTGCCTATGTTGCCGGCATTGTTCAACGCGCAGAAGCTGCTGTTTTGAAAGATGTTTCTAACCCTCTTTTATTCGATCTGTTACAGGAACTTATTGCCCTGTTGGATTCCAGACTAACTCCATATTTTATTATGCATGTCCGATCGCATACCACTTTACCAGGCTATATTGCAGAAGGAAACAGACAAGCTGACCTATTAACCCTTACGGCACAAATCTTTCCAGATCTTTTTGCCCAAGCAAGGCTTAGCCATTCCTTTTTTCACCAGAATGCCGGGGCATTAAAACGCTCCTTCAATATCACTACACAACAGGCAACAGAAATTATTGCCACATGTCCTGATTGCCAACGCGTGTCTTTCCCATCAGTCGCGGGTGGAATCAACCCCCGAGGACTGCAAGCCTTACAATTATGGCAAACTGATGTCACACACTATTCGGAATTTGGGAAATTAAAATATATACATGTCTCGATAGATACTTTTTCTGGAGCCTTATATGCCTCCTGTCATATGGGAAAAAAGGCTCGCGATGCTAAACGCCATTTTCTACAGGCCTTTGCCACCTTAGGAATACCCCAAAAAATAAAAACAGATAATGGACCTGCATATATTTCTGTCACTTTACAAGCCTTTTTTAATACCTGGGGCATTACACATATTACAGGAATACCTCATTCCCCTACTGGCCAATCCCTTATTGAGCGCTCTCACCAGTCTTTAAAAAATATTTTACAAAAACAAAAAGGGGGAATGGGAAGGGAAACCCCAGGAGAAAGACTACAGAAAGCATTGTATGTTTTCAATTTTTAAAATTGCTCTTTTATGGATCAGAATCCCCCTATTGTTCGACACTTTAGTATGAGCCAAGAATTTACAGAATCAAAAAAGGCACCAGTTTTAATAAAGGACCTAGAAACAGGAAAAATTTTAGGCCCTTACCCACTTGTTACCTGGGGGAGGGGTTATGCTTGTGTTTCCACAGAACGTGGTCCGCGGTGGATCCCGGCGAAGAATGTTAAACCCTTTAGAGAACCATTGACGACGACCTCAGCCGAAGAACTGGACACGGACGCTTCGCCGCCTACCCGGAAACCACCATCATGATATTCCTTTTGCTTTTGTTTGGGGCCGTAGTGGAAGCCAACCCTTTCCCCCCATTTTTCCCTAAGGTTAACATATGGGTTACACTGGCCAACCTAACAGGTCAAGATACTCTCTGCTTGGCCACTGCCTCTCCAGAAAACCCCTTTTCTACTTGTCTAGTAGGATTGCCACTTGATAAGTGGACAGGGTTGTGCAGTAGTCTGCAATCGGGCCTGATGACCAATCCCACAGATAACTGGGATGGGTGGACACCATATAGGCCACAACTCAGTTTAGAACCCCAAGAGATTGAACTATTAGGATCAGTAAAAATGGATTTTTGTGTTAAGTTCAACTATACAGGGAAGAATCAATCACGGGCATGGGATGTATCCCCCATGCACCCCATATTTCGCAATGAAACAGCTTGGTGTAATTATACATCGAGCAACATACCACACTCCACAAATATGCCCGTAGCATTACCACCTGGCATATTTTTTATTTGTGGGGACCGGGCGTGGGCAGGCATACCTTCACACATTAAAGGAGGCCCTTGTAGTTTGGGATGCCTTTCACTTCTTACCCCCAACACATCTAGCATTTTACAAATGCGTAAGATTCACTCTCAAAGAAAACGGTCAACTCACGCCTTTACTGACGAGTGTAATGACAATATACATTTTTGGAACTTTGAGCAACGCTTTATGGCCTCCCTCCTTGCCCCTGGTGTCGCAGCTGCAAAAGCACTGGGCACTTTGGACAAATTGGGATGTTGGCTAGCAAAACAAACCAATGCTACTAGTGAGGCACTTTCTGGTCTCTTACTTGATGTAGATAGTGTACGACATGCAACTTTACAAAATCGCGCTGCTATAGACTTTTTGCTTTTAGCTCAAGGGCATGGATGTGAGGATTTTGAAGGCATGTGTTGTATGAATCTCTCGGATCACTCTGAATCGATCCATGCCAGCATACAACAACTTAAGAACAGAGTTACGAAACTCCGAGAAGACGATAGATGGGACTGGCTAGATAAACTGTTTTCTAGCTGGGGTTTTACAGGATGGATAAAAAGTTTGATCAAAGCGATGCTGTATATTGTGCTTGTCATTTTAGTATTTTTAATTTGTTTGCCATGCTTTTTAGAGTGTATACAAAGAATGATATCTAACTCTATTCACAAAGTTCTTATTGTTCAACAGAACGGGGGAGATGTGGGAAAAGCAAAAGATGGTTCTGCACCCGAAGAGTTACGCGATGAAGTATGTGACCAAGATGTGATCGCCTTGGTCGGACGAAAACTGTGGGAGACCTGATAAGCAGGACGCCACAGGACCTTGTGAAGCGAAAACATTCCGTTGTGATTATTGTGTAACTAAAGCAGCAAGGCGAAGATAACACACTACCCTAGCAACATCTACGACTTATAGACAGCTATGAGACGATCTTATGTTAACCAATCAGTACAGAACATGCTTTGTTCTTCTGTAGCTAGAAACTATAAAAACTATTGTGTGCGTACAATAAAACGATCACTATGCTTACATTAAGCGGTGTCCCGTCCCTCAGTTGCGGCACCCTAAACCTAACACTAACCCTAACTGAACCCTAAGCCTAACCCTAAACCTAACACTAACTGAAACCTGACCATAAACCTAACCCTAACCCTAACCCTAACCCTAAGTGAACACTAACCCTAACCCTAAAACTAAACCTAAACCCTACTGTACCCTAACCCTAACCCTAACCCTAAATGAACACTAACTGAACCCTAACCCTAACCCTAACCCTAACCCTAACCCTAATTTAATCCTAACCCTAAATCTAACCCTAAACCTAACCCTAACCCTAACCCTAACTGAACCCTAAACCTAACCCTAACAATAAAACCTAACCCTAACCCTAACCCTAACTGAACCCTAACCCTAACCCTAACAGAACCCTGACCCTAACAATAACCCTAACCCTAACTGAACCCTAACCCTAACCCTAACCCTAACTGAACTCTAACCCTAATCCTAACCCTAACCCTAACCCTAAGTGAACCCTAACCCTAACCCTAAACCTAACCGTAACCCTACCTAAACCCTAACCCTAACCCTAAAACTAACCCTAACCCTAACCCTAACTGAACCCTAACCCTGACCCTAACCCAAACCATAACTGAACCCTAACCCTAACCCTAACCATAACTAAACCCTTACCCTAACCATAACCCTAACCCTAACCCCTATCTCTAAACCTAACTGAACCATCACCCTAACACTAACCCTTACTGAACCCTAACTGAACCCTAACCCTAACCCTAACCCTAACTGAACGCTAACCCTAACCCTAACCCTGAACCTAACCCTAACTGAACACTAACCCTAACCCTCACCCTAATCATAACCTAACCCTAACTGAACCCTAACCATAACCCTAACCCTAACTCTAACCCTAACTTAACTCTAACCCTAACGCTAACCCTAACCCTAACCCTAACCCTAACTGAACTCTAAACCTAACCCTCACCCTAACCCTAACCCTAACCCAAACCCTAACCCTAACCCTAACCCTAACCCTAACTGAACCCAAACCCTAACCCTAACCCTAACCCTAACCCTAACCCTAACCCTAACCCTAACCCTAACCCTAACCCTAACTGAACACTAACCCTAACCCTAACCCTCACCCTAATCCTAACCTAACCCTAACCCTAACTGAACCCTAACCCTAACCCTAACCCTAACTCTAAGTCTAACTTAACTCTAACCCTAACGCTAACCCTAACCCTAACCGATCTCTAACCCTAAACCTAACCCTAACCCTAACCTTAACCCTAACTGAACCCTAAAACTATCCCTAACCCTAACCCTAACACTAACCCTAACACTAACCCTAACTGAACCCGAACCCTAACCCTAACCATAACCCTAACCGTAACACTAACCCTAACCCTAATTGAACCCTAACCCTAACCCTAACACTAACCCTAACCCTAAACCTAACCCTAACTCTAACCCTAACTGAACCCTAACCCTAACCATAACCCTAACCCTAGCCCCTAACCCTAAACCTAACTGAACCCTAACCCTAACCCTAACTGAACCCTAACTGAACCCTAACGCTAACCCTAACCCTAACTGAACCCTAACACTAACCCTAACCCTAACCCTAACTGAACACTAACCCTAACCCTAACCCTAACTGAACCATAACCCTAACCATAACCCTAACTCTAACCCTAACTGACCACTAACACTAACCCTAATGCTCACCCTAATCCTAACCTAACCCTAACCCTAAGTGAACCCTAACCCTAACCCTAACCCTTACCCTAACCCTAAACATAACTGAACCCTAAACCTAACCCTAACCCTAAACCTAACCCTTACTGAACCCTAACCATAACCCTAACCCTAAACTCTAACCCTAACTGAACCCTAACCCTAACCCTAACCCTAACACTAAATGAACACTAACTGAACCCTAACCATAACCCTAACCATAACCCTAACTTAACCCTAACCCTAACCCTAACCCTAATTTAATCCTAAACCTAACCCTAACCCTAACTGAACCCTAACCCTAACCCTGACCCTAACCCTAACCCTAACTGAACCCTAGAGCTAAGCCTAAAAATAACTCCATCCTTAACCCTAACCATAACACTACCTGAACCCTAACCCAAACCCTAATTCTAACCCTAAGTGAACTCTAACCCTAACCCTAACCCTAAACCAAACCCTAACCCTAACCCTAACTCTAAACCAAACTGAACTCTAACCCTAACCCTAACCCTAATCCTAACTGAACTCTAACACTAACCCTAACCCTAAACCTAACCCTAACTGAACCCTAAACCTAACCAATACCCGAAGCCTAATCCTAACCCTAACTGAACCCTAATCCTAACCTTAACCCTAACCCTAACCCTAACTGAAAACTAACCCTAAAGCTAACCCTCACCCTAATCCTAACCCTAACGCTAACCCTAACCCTAACCCTAACTGATCTCTAACCCTAAACCTAACGATAACCCTAACCCTAACCCTAACTGAACCCTTACCCTAAACCTAACCCTTACCCTAATCCTAACCCTAACCCTAACTTAACTCTAACCCTAACCCTAACCTTAACCCTAACTGAACCCTAAACATATCCCTAACCCTAACACTAACCCTAACACTAACCCTAACTGAACCCGAACCCTAACGCTAACCATAACCCTAACCCTAACACTAACCCTAACCCTAAACCTAACTGTACCCTAACCCTAACCCTAGCTCTAACCCTAACTGAACCCTAACCCTAACCATAACCCTAACCCCTAACCCTAAACCTAACTGAACCCTAACCCTAACCCTAACCCTAACTGAACCCTAACTGAACCCTAACGCTAACCCTAACCCTAACTGAACCTTAACCCTAACCCTAACCCTAACTGAACACTAACCCTAACCCTAACCCTAACTGAACCATAACCCTAACCATAACCCTAACTCTAACCCTAACTGACCACTAACACTAACCCTAATGCTCACCCTAATCCTAACCTAACCCTAACCCTAAACCTAACTGAAACCTAACCCTAACCCTAACCCTTACCCTAACTCTAACCCTAACTTATCTCTAACCCTAATGCTAACCCTAACCCTAACCGAACTCTAACCCTAACCCTAACCCTAAGTGAACCCTAACCCTAACCCTAAATATAACTGAACCCTAAACCTAACCCTAACCCAAACCATAATTCTAACCCTATCTGAACTCTAAACCTAACCCTAACCCTAAACCAAACCCTAACCCTAACCCTAACTGAACTCTAACCCAAACCCTAATTCTAACCCTATCTGAACTCTAACCCTAACCCTAAACCAAACCATAACCCTAACCCTAATTCTAACCCTAACTGAACTCTAACCCTAACCCTAAACCTAATCCTAACTGAACTCTAACACTAACCCTAACCCTAACCCTAACCCTAACTGAATCCTATCCCTAACAATAACCCCAACCCTAACTCCTAAACCTAACCCTAACTGAACCCTAAAGCTAAGCCTAAAAATAACTCTATCCCTAACCCTAACCCTTACTGAACCCTAACCCAAACTCTAATCCTAACCCTAACCCTAACTCTGACCCTAACCGAACTCTAACCCTAACCCTAACCATAATCCTAACTGAACTCTAACCCTAACCCTAACCGTAACCCTAAACCTAACCCTAGCTGAACCCTAAACCTTACGCTAACCATAACCCTAACCCTAACCCTAACCCTAACCCTGACCATAACTGAACCCTAACCCATACCCGAAGCCTAACCCTAACCCTAATCCTAACTGAACCCTAGTCCTAACCTTAACCCTAACCCTAACCCTAATCCTAACCCAAACCCTAACTGAACTCTAACCCTAAACCTAACCCCAACCCTAACCTTAAACATAAACCTAACGCTAACTGAACCCTAAATCTAACCCTAACACTAACCCTAACTCTAACCTTAACTTTAACTGAACCCTAAGCCTTACCCTAACACTAACCCTAACCCTATCCCTAACTGAACCCTAACCCTAACCCCAACCGTAACTGAACCCTAACCCTAACCCTAACTGAACCCTAACCCTAACCCTAACGCTAACTGAACTCTAACACTAATCCTAACCCTAACCCTAACCCTAACTGAACCCAAACCCTAACGCTAAACCTAACCTAACCCTAACCCAAACCCTAATTCTAACCCTATCTGAACTCTAACCCTAACCCTAACCCTAAACCAAACCCTAACCCTAACCCTAACTCTAACCCTAACTGAACTCTAACCCTAACCCTAACCCTAATCCTAACTGAACTCTAACACTAACCCTAACCCTAACCCTAACACTAACCCTAAGTCTAACCCTGACCATAACTGAACCCTAACCCTAACCCTAACCCTCCCCCTAACCCTAACTGAACCCTAACCCTAACCGTAACCCTAACCCTAATCCTAACTGAACCCTAACCCTATTCCTAACCCTAACACTAATTGAACCGTAACTGAAACCTAACCCTAACCCTAAAACTAACACCAGCTGAAACCTAACCCTAACCCTAACCCTAAGTGAACCGTAACCCTAACCCTAACCCTAAACATAACTGAACCCTAAACCTAACCCTAACCCTAACCCTAAACCTAACCCTTACTGAACCCTAACCCTAAACATAACCCTAACCCTAAACCCTAACTCTAACACTAACTGAACCCTAACCCTAACCCTAACTGAACACTAACTGAACCCTAACCATATCCATAACCCTAACCCTAACTGAACCCTAACCCTAACCCTAATTTAATCCTAACCCTAAAGCTAACCCTAACCGTAACCATAACCCTAACTGAACCCTAACCCTGACCCTAACCCTAACCCTAACCCTAAGTGAACCCTAACCCTAACCCTAAACCTAACTGAACCCTAAACCTAACCCTAACCCAAACCCTAATTCTAACCCTATCTGAACTCTAACCCTAACCCTAACCCTAAACCAAACCCTAACCCTAACCCTAACCCTAACCCTAACCCTAATCCTAACTGAACTCTAACAGTAACCCTAACCCTAAATGTAACCCTAACCCTAACTGAACCCTAAACCTTACCCTAACCCTAACCCTAACACTAACCCTAAGCCTAACCCTGACCATAACTGAACCCTAACCCATACCCGAAGCCTAACCCTAACCCTAACTGAACCCTAATCCTATTCTTAACCCTAACCCTAACCCTAACTGAACACTAACCCTAACCCTTACCCTAATCCTAACCCTAACCCTAACTGTACCCTAACCCTAACCCTAACTGAACCCTAACCCTAACCATAACCCTAACCCTAACCCCTAACCCTAAGCCTAACTGAACCCTAACCCTAACCGAACCCTAACCCTAAACCTAACCCTAACTGAACCCTAACACTAACCCTAACCCTAACTGAACCATAACCATAACCATAACCCTAACTCTAACCCTAACTGACCACTAACGCTAACCCCGACCCTCACCCTAATCCTAATCTAACCCTAACCCTAACTGAACCCTAACCCTAACCCTTACCCTAACTCTAACCCTAACTTAACTCTAACCCTAACGCTAACCCTAACCCTAACCCTAACTGAACTCTAACCCTAACCCTAAGTGAACCCTAACCCTAACCCTAAACCAAACCCTAACCCTAACCCTAATTCTAACCCTAACTGAACTCTAACCCTAACCCTAAACCTAATCCTAACTGAACTCTAATACGAACCCTAACCCTAACCGTAAGCCTAACCCTAACCGAATCCTATCCCTAACAATAACCCTAACCCTAACTCCTAAACCTAACCCTAACTGAACCCTAGCCCTAACCCTGACCCTAACCATAACCCTAACCCTAACTGAACCCTAAAGCTAAGCCTAAACATAGCTCTATCCCTAACCCTAACCCTAACTGAACCCAAACCCTAACGCTAAACCTAACCGTAACCCTACCTAAACCCTAACCCTAACCCTAACTGAACCCTAACTGATCCCTAACCCTAACCCTAACCCTAATTTAATCCTAACCCTAAACCTAACCCTAACCCTAACCCTAACGCTTACTGAACCCTATCCCTAAACATAACCCTAACACTAACTCCTAACCCTAACCCTAACAGAACCCTAACCCTTACCCTAACCCTAACCCTAAACCTAACTGAACCCTAACGCTAAGCCTAAACATAACTCTATCCCTAACCTTAACTCTAACCCTTACTGAACTCCAACCCTAAGCCTAACCCTAATCCTAACTGAACTCTAACCTTAACCCTAACCCTAAACCTAACCCTAACTGAACCCTAAACCATACCCTAAACCTAACCCTAACTGAACCCTAACCCTAACCCTGACCCTAACCATAACCCTAACCCTAACTGAACCCTAAAGCTAAGCCTAAACATAACTCTATCCCTAACCCTAACCCTAACTGAACACAAACCCTAACGCTAAACCTAACCATAACCCTACCTAAACCCTAACCCTAACCCTAACTGAACCCTAACTGATCCCTAACCCTAACCCTAACCCTAATTTAATCCTAACCCTAAACCTAACCCTAACCCTAACCCTAACGCTTACTGAACCCTATCCCTAAACATAACCCTAACTCTAAACCCTAACCCTACCCCTAACCCTAACTGAACCCTAACCCTAACCCTAAACCTAACACTAACTGAAACCTAACCATAACCCTAACGCTAACCCTAAGTGAACCCCAACCCTAACCCTAACCCTAACTGAACCCTAACCCTAAACCTTACCCTAATTTAATCCTAACCCTAAACCTAATCCTAACCCTAACCCTTACCCTAAACATAACCCTAACCCTAACCCTATCTGAACCCTAACCCTAACCCTAACCCTAACTGAACCCCAACCCTAACCATAACCCTTAACCTTACCACTAACCTTTACACTAAGTGAACCCTAACCCTAACCCTAATTTAATCCTAACCCTAAACCTAACCTTAACCCTAACCCTAACCCTAACTGAATCCTATCCCTAACAACAACCCTAACACTAACTCCTAACCCTAACCCTAACTGAACCCTAACCCTTACCCTAACCCTAACCCTAACCCTAACTGAACCCTAACGCTAAGCCTAAACATAACTCTATCCCTAACCTTAACTCTAACCCTTACTGAACTCCAACCCTAACCCTAACCCTAATCCTAACTGAACTCTAACCCTAACCCTAACCCTAAACCTAACCCTAACTGAACCCTAAACCATACCCTAAACCTAACCCTAACAGTAACCCTAACCCTAACCCTAACCCTAACTGAACCCTAATACTAACGTTAACCCTAACCCTAACACGAACCCTAAGCCTAACCCTAACTGAACCCTAACCCTAACCTTAACCCTCACCGTAATCCTAACCCTAACCCTAACCCTAACCGAACCCTAACCCTAACCCTAACCCTAACTCTAACCCTTACTCTAATCCTAACCCTAACTGAAATCTAAACCTAACCCTAACCCTAAACATAACCCTAACGCTAACTGAACCCTAAACCTAAGCCTAACCCTAACACTCACCCTAACCCTAACCCTAACCTTAACCCTAACTGAACCCTAAACCTTACCCTAACCCTTACCCTAACCCTAACCCTAACCCTAAACCTAACTGAACCCTAACTCTAACCCTAACCCTGACTGAACCCTAACTCTATCCCTAACCCCAACCCTAATTGAACCCAAACCGTTACCCTAACTGAACTCTAACCCTAATCCTAACCCTAACCCTAACCCTAACTGAACCCAAACCCTAACGCTAAACCTAACCGTAACCCTACCTAAATCCTAACCCTAACCCTTAACCTAACCCTAACCCGAACCCTAACTTAACCCTAACCCTAAAGCTAACCCTAACCCTAATACTATCCCTAACACTAACACTAACCCTAACGCTAACTGAAACCTAAACCTAACCCTAAACCTAACCCTAACCTTAACACTAACTGAACCCTCAACCTATCCTTTACCCTAACACTAACCCTAACCCTAACTGAACCCTAACCCGAACCCTAACCGTAATCCTAACTGAACCCTAACCCTATCACTAAGCCTAACTGAACCCTAACCCTAACCCTATTCCTATCACTAACCCTAACCCTAATTGAACCCTAACTGAACCATAACCCTAATCCTAACCCTAACCCTAATTTAATCCTAACCCTAAACCTAACCATAACCCTAACCCTAACCCTAACCCTAACTGAATCCTGTCCCTAACCATAACCCTAACCCTAACCCCTAACCCTAACCCTAACTGAACCCGAACCCTAACCCTGACCCTACCCTAACCCTAACCCTAATTGAAACCTAAAGCTAAGCCTAAGCATAACTCTATCCTTAACCCTAACCCTAACTGAACCCTAACCCAAACCCTAACCCTAACCCTAACCATAACTAAACCCGAACCCTAACACTATCCCTAACCCTAACACAAACTGAACCCTAAGCCTAACCCTAACCCTAATCCTAAATGAACCCTAACCCAAACCCTAACCCTATCCCTAACCCTAACCCTAACCCTAACCCTATCCCTAACTGAACCCTAACTGAACCATAACCCTATCCCTAACCCTAACCCTAACCGAACCCTAACCATAACCCTAATCCTAACCCTAACCCTTTGCCTAACCCTAACATTAACCCTAACCCTAACTGAACCCTAAAACTAACCCTAACTCTAACCCTAACCCTAACAATAACTGAACCCTAACCCTAACCATAACCCTAACCCTAACTTAACCCTAACAGTAACCCTAACCCTAACTCTAACCCTAACCCTAACTGAACCCTAAACCTAACCCTAACCCTTACTTAACCCTAACCATAACTGAACCCTAACCCATACCCGAAGCCTAACCCTAACCCTAATCCTAACTGAACCCTAATCCTAACCTTAACCCTAACCCTAACCTTAACACTCACCCAAATCCTAACCTAACCCTAACCCTAACCCTAACTGAACCCTAACCTAAACCCTAACCCTAACCCTTACCCTAACCCTAAACCTAACCCTAACCCTAATTGTACCCTAACTGAACCCTAACCCTAACCCTAACCCTAAAAGTAACACTAACTGAAAGCTAACCATAACCCTAACCCTAACCCTAACCCTAATTGAACCCTAACTAAAACCTAACCCTAACCCTAAAACTAACACTAACTGAAACCTAACCATAAACCTAACCCTAACCCTAACCCCTAACCCTAAGTGAACCCTAACCCTAACCCTAACTGAACCCTTACTGAACCCTAACCCTAACCCTAACCCTAACCCTAACCCTAACTCTAACTGAATCCTTTCCCTAACCATAACCCTAAACCTAACCCCTAACCCTAAACCTAACTGAACCCGAACCCTAACCCTGACCCTAACCCTAACCGTAACTGAACCCTAAAGCTAAGCCTAAACATAACTCTATCCTTAACACTAACCCTAACCATAACTGAACCTTAACCCAAACCCTAAACCTTACCCTAACCCTAACCATAACTAAACCCGAACCCTAACACTATCCCTAATCCTAACACAAACTGAACCCTAAGCCTAACCCTGACCCTAACCATAACCCTAATTCTAACTGAACCCTAACCCTAAACCTAACCCTAACCATAACCCTAACCCTAAACCTAACCCTAACCCTAACCCAACTGAACCCTAACACTTAACATAACCCTAGCCCTAAACCTAACCCTAAACCTAACCCTAAGTGAACCCTAAACCTTACCCTAACCCTAAACCTAACCCTAACACTAACCCTAACCCTAACCCTAACTGAACCCTAACCCTAACCCTAATTCTAACTGAACTCTAATCCTAACCCTAACCCTAACCCTAACTGAAGCCTAACCCTAACCCTAACCCTAACTGAACCCTTACCCTAACCCTACCCCTAACACTAACTGAACACTAACCCTAACCCTAACCCTTACCCTAATCCTAACCATAACCCTAACTGAAATCTAACCCTAACCGTAACCCTAACGCTAACTGAACCCTAAACCTAACCCTAAACCTAACCCTAACCCTAACCCTAACCCTAACCTTAACCCCAACTGAACCCTAAACCTATCCCTAACCGTAACCCTAACCCTAACACTAACCCTAACCCTAACTGAACCCGAACCCTAAACTGTGGGAAAAGCAGAAGATGGTTCTGCACCTGAAGAGTTACACGATGAAGGATGTGACCAAGATGTGATCGCCTTGGTCGGACGAAAACTGTGGGAGACCTGATAAGCAGGACGCCACAGGACCTTGTGAAGCGAAAACATTCCGTTGTGATTATTGTGTAACTAAAGCAGCAAGGCGAAGATAAAACACTACCCTAGCAACATCTACGACTTATAGACAGCTATGAGACGATCTTATGTTAACCAATCAGTACAGAACACGCTTTGTTCTTCTGTAGCTAGAAACTATAAAAACTATTGTGTGCGTACAATAAAACGATCACTATGCTTACATTAAGCGGTGTCCCGTCCCTCAGTTGCGGCAAATGGTGACCCCGACGTGATTCGCTCCGAAAGGAACGGACAGCTCGGAATCCGAAGAAACAGAAAACTGCCTGTCTGGCAGCCGGTCGCAACTCCCGCAGGACTACGAGATTGAACTGCTGAAAGGAAGCAGAAGCCGGCTAACAATCCCTCATCGGAGTGAGGTGAGCTGCGGGTAATCGAAATGGGAGGGCAAGCTTCGACCCCCATGGAAAGGGACGTTTATGAACTCATGAAAGCCTTACTGGCAAAACATGATAAGACTATTTCGGGCCATATCTTAAATGTACTTTGAAATGGGTCCAAGTTAATATTCCTACCGTCACTGCATCGAATATTTTTATAACAAATATATGGGACACTGTGGGAGTTAAACTATGGGACGGAGCCACAAAGGGCGACTCCCAAGCACAGAAACTACTCCCTTGGTGGAGAATTATTTTCGAAGCTTTAAAGGAACAAGAGCGCTCAAATAGAGCAAATCTACTGCCCGAAAATGATCCTGATGGGGATGATTCCCCTGTCCTTCCTTCAGCCCCACCGGAGCTGCCCCCTTCCTCCAAAACCGAACCTCCATTAATGCCAAAGCCATCCTCAAACAAAAGGGTATTGGTAAATTACCCTCCTGAGGATGACCCCTTTGTTCCTGGTCCTATAGACTCGGAAGATGAGCCTGATTTGTTCCCCCCTGACCCACATAACGTATGGACCCAAATAAAACGGCAAGCGTTAAGGGAAGGGGACTTGGAGGTGGCACAAAAAATTGTAGCACCGGTCATGTATCAAGGGCGCGGGGCTCAGTGGGAACCTCTGTCTTTTTCTGTAATTAAGGAACTGCGTCGTACAGCTACGGATCACGGTCTTTCTTCTCCCTACTTTATCAGTATGTTATCGTCTGTTTTCGATACTTACATTATGACACCCCTCAGGCCCTTGCGGGGGTAGGAGGAACCGGCACAAGCCGACAAAGCCTCCACTCCGTCACTATTGAAGGCCCTGAAGGGCATATAGCCACAGTTAAACCCTTTGTTTTACCAATACCAATGGTTTTATGGGGACGTGATGTACTAACACAATGGGGAGTGACATTAAAAACACATTTTTAGGAGGGGCCATTGAGGAGCACAACACTCTGAAAATTACATGGAAAACAGATACCCCTATTTGGGTGGATCAGTAGCCCCTTCCTATTGAGAAACTTCGCGCTCTAAATCACCTAGTAGAAGAACAATTACAAAAAGGCAATGTGGTACCCTCTGTTAGTCCATGGAATTCTCCTGTTTTTGTTATCAAAAAAACAAGTGGCAAGTGGCGCCTACTTCATGATCTTAGAAAAATCAATGACGCTATGGAAGACATGGGACCCCTTCAACCGGGGCTCCCCTCACCAACTATGTTACCTCGGAATTGGCATCTTACAGTAATTGTTTTAAAAGATTGCTTTTTTAACATACCTTTACACCCTCAAGATGCACCCAAATTTGCTTTTTCAATTCCAAGCGTCAACGTACAGGAACCTTTACGCCGATTCCATTGTGTCGTGCTGCCACAAGGAATGAAAAATAGTCCAACAATATGCCAATGGTATATAGCAAAAATTTTAAGCCCGATCAGAAAATCTATGCCTGCTATTTTGCTATACCATTACATGGACGACATCCTTGTAGCCGCATCTCATGACAAAGACATGCAGAAGGCCGTAGCCCTTGTCATCAAGGCTGTAAATACAGCTGGATTCTGTGTTGCCTCTGAAAAAATTCAATCAATATCCCCATGGAAATATTTGGGCTGGCTGATACGATCGAAAACCATAGCACCCCAATCACTTAACCTAAACACAAAAATAGCCACTTTGAATGATGTGCAAAAACTCCTGGGAACCATAAACTGGGTTCGTCCCTTATTAGGAATTACAAACTCTGATCTTGATCCTCTTTTTAAACTTTTGAAAGGGGACACTAACATTTGTGCTCCAAGAACACTGGACAAACCTTCTCAGAAGGCCATTACAAAAGTTACTGAAGCTATTGAATCTAGACAGGCACACCGTTGTGATCCAGACCTTCCATTTTATCTAACAATTTTAAATCCCACAAGACAGCCATATGCCCTCATCTTCCAATGGGATATTGTGCAAAAAGACCCATTGTTAATTATTGAGTGGATATTTTTATCACATCAACCCTCAAAAACTATATTTGCGCAGCATGAAATGTTTGCCTCTCTGATCCTTAAAGCACGACAACGACTGCTAGCTTTGGCAGGCATTGACTTTACACACATATACCTGCCAGTAGTCAGAACTTATCTTTCATGGCTATACCATCAATCGGACGCCTTTGCCATGGCTCTCGCTGACTATTCTGGACAAATCTCTTCTCACCTGCCAGCTCATAAACTTTTACACCTTGACTTTCAACTTTCACAGAAACCAAAGAGAAGTGAGACGCCTTTGGAAGCTTTTACAGTGTTTACAGATGGATCCGGAAAAACTCATAAGTCTGTCATCATCTGGTGGGACCAACAAACCCAAAAATGGAACTCAGATATTTCTCTAGCACCAGGCTCGCCTCAGATTGTAGAACTTGCAGCAGTTGTACATGTTTTTCGCAAATGGTCAGAACCTCTTAACATAATTACTGATTCTGCCTATGTTGCCGGCATTGTTCAACGCGCAGAAGCTGCTGTTTTGAAAGATGTTTCTAACCCTCTTTTATTCGATCTGTTACAGGAACTTATTGCCCTGTTGGATTCCAGACTAACTCCATATTTTATTATGCATGTCCGATCGCATACCACTTTACCAGGCTATATTGCAGAAGGAAACAGACAAGCTGACCTATTAACCCTTACGGCACAAATCTTTCCAGATCTTTTTGCCCAAGCAAGGCTTAGCCATTCCTTTTTTCACCAGAATGCCGGGGCATTAAAACGCTCCTTCAATATCACTACACAACAGGCAACAGAAATTATTGCCACATGTCCTGATTGCCAACGCGTGTCTTTCCCATCAGTCGCGGGTGGAATCAACCCCCGAGGACTGCAAGCCTTACAATTATGGCAAACTGATGTCACACACTATTCGGAATTTGGGAAATTAAAATATATACATGTCTCGATAGATACTTTTTCTGGAGCCTTATATGCCTCCTGTCATATGGGAAAAAAGGCTCGCGATGCTAAACGCCATTTTCTACAGGCCTTTGCCACCTTAGGAATACCCCAAAAAATAAAAACAGATAATGGACCTGCATATATTTCTGTCACTTTACAAGCCTTTTTTAATACCTGGGGCATTACACATATTACAGGAATACCTCATTCCCCTACTGGCCAATCCCTTATTGAGCGCTCTCACCAGTCTTTAAAAAATATTTTACAAAAACAAAAAGGGGGAATGGGAAGGGAAACCCCAGGAGAAAGACTACAGAAAGCATTGTATGTTTTCAATTTTTAAAATTGCTCTTTTATGGATCAGAATCCCCCTATTGTTCGACACTTTAGTATGAGCCAAGAATTTACAGAATCAAAAAAGGCACCAGTTTTAATAAAGGACCTAGAAACAGGAAAAATTTTAGGCCCTTACCCACTTGTTACCTGGGGGAGGGGTTATGCTTGTGTTTCCACAGAACGTGGTCCGCGGTGGATCCCGGCGAAGAATGTTAAACCCTTTAGAGAACCATTGACGACGACCTCAGCCGAAGAACTGGACACGGACGCTTCGCCGCCTACCCGGAAACCACCATCATGATATTCCTTTTGCTTTTGTTTGGGGCCGTAGTGGAAGCCAACCCTTTCCCCCCATTTTTCCCTAAGGTTAACATATGGGTTACACTGGCCAACCTAACAGGTCAAGATACTCTCTGCTTGGCCACTGCCTCTCCAGAAAACCCCTTTTCTACTTGTCTAGTAGGATTGCCACTTGATAAGTGGACAGGGTTGTGCAGTAGTCTGCAATCGGGCCTGATGACCAATCCCACAGATAACTGGGATGGGTGGACACCATATAGGCCACAACTCAGTTTAGAACCCCAAGAGATTGAACTATTAGGATCAGTAAAAATGGATTTTTGTGTTAAGTTCAACTATACAGGGAAGAATCAATCACGGGCATGGGATGTATCCCCCATGCACCCCATATTTCGCAATGAAACAGCTTGGTGTAATTATACATCGAGCAACATACCACACTCCACAAATATGCCCGTAGCATTACCACCTGGCATATTTTTTATTTGTGGGGACCGGGCGTGGGCAGGCATACCTTCACACATTAAAGGAGGCCCTTGTAGTTTGGGATGCCTTTCACTTCTTACCCCCAACACATCTAGCATTTTACAAATGCGTAAGATTCACTCTCAAAGAAAACGGTTAACTCACGCCTTTACTGCCGAGTGTAATGACAATATACATTTTTGGAACTTTGAGCAACGCTTTATGGCCTCCCTCCTTGCCCCTGGTGTCGCAGCTGCAAAAGCACTGGGCACTTTGGACAAATTGGGATGTTGGCTAGCAAAACAAACCAATGCTACTAGTGAGGCACTTTCTGGTCTCTTACTTGATGTAGATAGTGTACGACATGCAACTTTACAAAATCGCGCTGCTATAGACTTTTTGCTTTTAGCTCAAGGGCATGGATGTGAGGATTTTGAAGGCATGTGTTGTATGAATCTCTCGGATCACTCTGAATCGATCCATGCCAGCATACAACAACTTAAGAACAGAGTTACGAAACTCCGAGAAGACGATAGATGGGACTGGCTAGATAAACTGTTTTCTAGCTGGGGTTTTACAGGATGGATAAAAAGTTTGATCAAAGCGATGCTGTATATTGTGCTTGTCATTTTAGTATTTTTAATTTGTTTGCCATGCTTTTTAGAGTGTATACAAAGAATGATATCTAACTCTATTCACAAAGTTCTTATTGTTCAACAGAACGGGGGAGATGTGGGAAAAGCAAAAGATGGTTCTGCACCCGAAGAGTTACGCGATGAAGTATGTGACCAAGATGTGATCGCCTTGGTCGGACGAAAACTGTGGGAGACCTGATAAGCAGGACGCCACAGGACCTTGTGAAGCGAAAACATTCCGTTGTGATTATTGTGTAACTAAAGCAGCAAGGCGAAGATAACACACTACCCTAGCAACATCTACGACTTATAGACAGCTATGAGACGATCTTATGTTAACCAATCAGTACAGAACATGCTTTGTTCTTCTGTAGCTAGAAACTATAAAAACTATTGTGTGCGTACAATAAAACGATCACTATGCTTACATTAAGCGGTGTCCCGTCCCTCAGTTGCGGCACCCTAAACCTAACACTAACCCTAACTGAACCCTAAGCCTAACCCTAAACCTAACACTAACTGAAACCTGACCATAAACCTAACCCTAACCCTAACCCTAACCCTAAGTGAACACTAACCCTAACCCTAAAACTAAACCTAAACCCTACTGTACCCTAACCCTAACCCTAACCCTAAATGAACACTAACTGAACCCTAACCCTAACCCTAACCCTAACCCTAACCCTAATTTAATCCTAACCCTAAATCTAATCCTAAACCTAACCCTAACCCTAACCCTAACTGAACCCTAAACCTAACCCTAACAATAAAACCTAACCCTAACCCTAACCCTAACTGAACCCTAACCCTAACCCTAACAGAACCCTGACCCTAACAATAACCCTAACCCTAACTGAACCCTAACCCTAACCCTAACCCTAACTGAACTCTAACCCTAATCCTAACCCTAACCCTAACCCTAAGTGAACCCTAAACCTAACCCTAAACCTAACCGTAACCCTACCTAAACACTAACCCTAACCCTAAAACTAACCCTAACCCTAACCCTAACTGAACCCTAACTCTGACCCTAACCCTAACCCTAACTGAAACCTAACCCTAACCCTAACCATAACTAAACCCTTACCATAACCATAACCCTAACCCTAACCCCTATCTCTAAACCTAACTGAACCCTCACCCTAACACTAACCCTTACTGAACCCTAACTGAACCCTAACCCTAACCCTAACCCTAACTGAACGCTAACCCTAACCCTAACCCTGACCCTAACCCTAACTGAACACTAAACCTAACCCTCACCCTAATCATAACCTAACCCTAACTGAACCCTAACCATAACCCTAACCCTAACTCTAACCCTAACTTAACTCTAACCCTAACGCTAACCCTAACCCTAACCCTAACCCTAACTGAACTCTAACCCTAACCCTCACCCTAACCCTAACCCTAACCCAAATCCTAACCCTAACCCTAACCCTAACCCTAACTGAACCCTAACCCTAACCCTAACCCTAACCCTAACCTAACCCTAACCCAAACCCTAACCCTAACCCTAACCCTAACTGAACCCTAACCCAAACCCTAACCCTAAATGAACCCTAACCCTAACCCTAACCCTAACCCTAACCCTAACACTAACTGAACACTAACCCTAACCCTATCCCTTACCCTAATCCTAATCATAACCCTAACTGAACTCTAAATATAACCCTAACGCTAACTGAACCCTAAACCTAACCCTAACCCTAACAATAACCCTAACCCTAACTGAACCCTAACCCTAACCCTAACCCTAACCTAACCCTAACCCTAACCCTAACCCTAAACCTAACTGAAACCTAACCCTAACCCTAACCCTAACTGAAACCTAACTGAACCCTAACCCTAACCCTAACCCTAAGTGAACAATAACCCTATCCCTAACTCTAAACCTATCTGTACCCTAAACCTAACCCTAACCCTAACCCTAACCCTAACTGAACCCTAAACCTAACCATTACTCTAACCCTAACCCCTATCGCTAAACCTAACTGAACCCTAACCCTAACCCTAACCCTACCACTAACTGAACCCTAACCCTAACCCTAACTCTAACCCTAACTGAAACCTAACCCTAAGCCTAAACCTAACCCTAACCCTAACCATTACTCTAACCCTAACCCCTATAGCTAAACCTAACTGAACCCTAATCCTAACCCTAACCCTAACGCTAACTGAACCCTAACCCTAACCCTAACCCTAACCCTAACTGAAACCTAAACCTAACCCTAAACCTAAACATAACCCTAACCCTAATTTAATCCTAACCCTAAACCTAACCCTAACCCTAACCCTAACTGAACCCTAAACCTAACCGTAACACTAACCCCTAACGCTAACCCTAACTGAACCCTAACCCTAACCCTAACCCTAATCCATACTGAACCCTAACTGAACCCTAACACTAACCCTAACCCTAACCCTAACTGAACCCTAACCCTAACCATAACCCTAACACTAACTGAACACTAACCCTAATCCTATCCCTTACCCTAATACTAACCATAACCCTAACTGAACTCTAACCCTAACCTTAACCCTAACCCTAACGCTAACTGAACCCTAAACCTAACCCTAACCCTAACCCTAACCCTAACACTAACCCTAACCCTAACCCTAACTGAACCCTAACCCTAACCCTAACCCTAACCCTAACCTAACCCTAACCCAAACCCTAACCCTAACCCTAACCCTAACTGAACCCTAACCCTAAACCTAACCCTAACTAAACCCTTACCCTAACCATAACCCTAACCCTAACCCCTATCTCTAAACCTAACTGAACCCTCACCCTAACACTAACCCTAACTGAACCCTAACTGAACCCTAACCGTAACACTAACCCTAACTGAACCCTAACCCTAACCCTGACCCTAACCCTAACTGAACACTAACGCTAACCCTAACCCTCACCCTAACCCTAACCCTAAACCTAACTGAAACCTAACCCTAACCCTAACCCTAAACCTAACCCTTACCCTAATCCTAACCATAACCCTAACTGAACCCTAACCCTAACCTTAACCCTAACCTTAATCCTAAATGAACCCTAGACCTTACCCTAAACCTAACCCGAACCCTAAACCTAACCCTATCCCTAACTGAACACTAACCCTAACCCTAACCCTAACCCTATTCCTAACCCTAACCCTAACCCTAACCCTAACTGAACCCTAACTGAACCCTAACCCTAACCCTAAACCTAACACTAACTGAAACCTAACCATAACCCTAACCCTAACCCTAACACTTACACTAACCCTAACTGAACTCTAACCCTAACACTAACCCTAACCCTAACCCTAACCCTAACCCTAAACCTAACTGAAACCTAACCCTAAACCTAACCCTAAACCTAACCCTTACCATAATCTAAACCCTAACCCTATCTGAACTCTAACCTTATCCCTAACCCTAACCATAAGCCAAAAACTAACCCTAACCCTAAACCAAACCCTTACCCTAATCCTAACCATAACCCTAACTGAACCCTAACCCTAACCCTAACCCTAAACATAACCCTAACGCTAAGTTAACACTAAACCTAACCCTAACCCTAACCCTAACCCTATCCCTAAATGAAGACTAACCCTAACCCTAACCCTAACCCGAACCCTAACTGAACCCTAACCCTAACCCTAACACTAAACCTAACACTAACTGAAACCTAACACTAACCCTAACCCTAACCCTAAGTTAACCCTAACCCTTTCTCTACGCATAACCCTAACCCTAACCCTAACGGAACCATAAACCTAACCCTAACCCTAACCCCTAACCCTAACCCTAACTGAACCCTAACCCTAACCCTAACCCATACTGAACCCTAACTGAACCCTAACCCTAACCCTAACCCTAACCCTAACCCTAACTGAACCCTAACCCTAACCCGAACAGCAACCCTAACTGAACTCTAACCTTAATCCTAACCCTAACCCTAACCCTAACTGAACCCTAACCCTAACCCTAAAACTAAACCTAACCCTGACCCTAAACCTAACCCTAACACTAACTGAACACTTAACCCTAACCCTAACCCTTACCCTAATCCTAACCATAACCCTAACTGAACTCTAACCCTATCCCTAACCCTAACCCTAACACTAACCGTAACGCTAACTGAACCCTAAACCTAACCCTAAATCTAACCCTAACGCTAACCCTAACCTTAACGCTAACTGAACCCTAAACCTATCCCTAACCCTAACCCTAACCCTAACCCTAACACTAACTGAACTCTTAACCCTAACCCTAACCCTTACCCTAATCCTAACCATAACCCTAACTGAACTCTAACCCTATCCCTAAACCTAACCCTAACACTAACCCTAACGCTAACTGAACCCTAAACCTAACCCTAAATCTAACCCTAACGCTAACCATAACCTTAACGCTAACTGAACCCTAAACATATCCCTAACCCTAACCCTAACCCTAACACTAACCCTAGCCCTAACCCTAACCCTAACTGAACCATAACCCTAACCGTAACCCTAACCCTAACTGAACCCTAACCCTAACCCTAACCCTGACCCTAACCCTAACTGAACACTAACCCTAACCCTAACACTCACACTAATCCTAACCTAACCCTAACCCTAACTGAACCCTAACCCTAAACCTAACCCTAACCATAACTGAACCCTAACCCTAACCCTAACCCTGACCCTAACCCTAACTGAACCCTAACCCTAAACCTAACCCTAACCCTAACCCTAACCCTGACCCTAACCCTAACTGAACACTAACCCTAACCCTAACACTCACACTAATCCTAACCTAACCCTAACCCTAACTGAACCCTAACCCTAAACCTAACCCTAACCATAACTGAACCCTAACCCTAACCCTAACCCTGACCCTAACCCTAACTGAACCCTAACCCTAACCCCAACCCTAACCCTAACCCTAACCCTAACACTAACTGAACCCTAACTCTAACCCTAACCCTAACTGAAACCTATCCCTAACCATAAACCTAACCCTAACCCTAATTTAATCCTAACCCTAACCCTAATTTAATCCTAACCCTAAACCTATCCCTAACCCTAACGCTAACTGAACCCTAAACCTAACCCTAACACTACCCCTAACCCTAACTCTAACCCTAACCCTAACTGAACCCTAACCCTAACCCTAAACCTAACCCTAACCCTAACACTAACTGAACACTAACCCTAAACCTATCCCTTACCCTAATCCTAATCATAACCCTAACTGAACTCTAACCCTAACCCTAACGCTAACTGAACCCTAAACCTAACCCTAACCCTAACCATAACCCTAACCCTAACTGAACACTAACCCTAACCCTAAACCTAACCTAACCCTAACCCTAACCCTAACCCTAAACCTAACTGAACCCTAACCCTAACCCTAACCCTAACTGAACCCTAACTGAACCCTAACCCTAACCCTAACCCTAACACTAACTCTAACTGAACCCTAACCCTATCCCTAACTCTAAACCTATCTGTACCTTAAACCTAACCCTAACCCTAACCCTAACCCTAACTGAACCCTAACCCTAACCATTACTCTAACCCTAACCCCTATCGCTAAACCTAACTGAACCCTAACCCTAACCCTAACCCTAACACTAACCGAAACCTAACCCTAACCCTAACCCTAACCCTAACCCTAACCCTAACTGAAACCTAACCCTATCCCTAAACCTAACCCTAACCCTAACCATTACTCTAACCCTAAACCCTATCGCTAAACCTAACTGAACCCGAACCCTAACCCTAACCCTAACGCTAACTGAACCCTAACCCTAACCCTAACCCTAACTGAAACCTAACCCTAACTCTAAACCTAAACCTAACCCTAACCCTAATTTAATCCTAACCCTAAACCTAACCCTAACCCTAACCCTAACTGAACCCTAAACCTAACCGTAACACTAACCCCTAACGCTAAACCTAACTGAAACCTAACCCTGACCCTAACCCTAATCCATACTGAACCCTAACTGAACCCTAACACTAACCCTAACCCTAACCCTAACTGAACTCTAACCCTAACCCTAACCCTAACTGAACCCTAACCCTAACCCTAACCCAACTGAAACCTAACACTTAACATAACCCTAGCCCTAAACCTAACCCTAACCCTAACCATAACCCTAACACTAACCCTAACTGAAGCCTAAACCTAACCATAACCCTAACCCTAACCCCTATCTCTAAACCTAACTGAACCCTCACCCTAACACTAACCCTAACTAATCCCTAACTGAACCCTAACCGTAACCCTAACCCTAACTGAACCCTAACCCTAACCCTGACCCTAACTCTAACTGAACACTAACGCTAACCCTAAACCTCACCCTAACCCTAAACCTAAACCTAACTGAAACCTAACCCTAAACCTAACCCTAAACCTAACCCTTACCCTAATCTTAACCATAACCCTATCTGAACTCTAACCTTATCCCTAACCCTAACCCTAAGCCAAACACTAACCCTAACCCTAAACCTAACCCTTACCCTAATCCTAACCATAACCCTAACTGAACCCTAACCCTAACCCTAACCCTAAACATAACCCTAACGCTAAGTTAACACTAAACCTAACCCTAACCCTAACCCTAACCTTAATCCTAAATGAACCCTAGACCTTACACTAAACCTAACCCGAACCCTAAACCTAACCCTATCCCTAACTGAACACTAACCCTAACCCTAACCCTAACCCTAACCCTATTCCTAACCCTAACCCTAACCCTAACCCTAACTGAACCCTAACTGAACCCTAACCCTACCCCTAACCCTAAACCTAACTGAAACCTAACCCTAAACCTAACCCTAAACCTAACCCTTACCCTAATCTTAACCCTAACCCTATCTGAACTCTAACCTTATCCCTAACCCTAACCCTAAGCCAAACAATAACCCTAACCCTAAACCTAAACCTTACCCTAATCCTAACCATAACCCTAACTGAACCCTAACCCTAACCCTAACCCTAAACATAACCCTAACGCTAAGATAACACTAAACCTAACCCTAACCCTAACCCTAACCCTATCCCTAACTGAACACTAACCCTAACCCTAACCCTAACCCTAACCCTAACCCCATTCCTAACCCTAACCCTAACCCGAACCCTAACTGAACCCTAACCCTAACCCTAACTCTAAACCTAACACTAACTGAAACCTAACCCTAACCCTAACCCTAACCCTAAGTTAACCCTAACCCTTTCCCTACGCATAACCCTAACCCTAACCCTAACGGAACCATAAACCTAACCCTAACCCTAACCCCTAACCCTAACCCTAACTGAACCCTAACCCTAACCCTAACCCATACTGAACCCTAACTGAACCCTAACCCTAACCCTAACCCTAACCCTAACCCTAACCCTAACTGAACCCTAACCCTAACCCTAACCCTAACCCTAACTGAACTCTAACCTTAATCCTAACCCTAACCCTAACCCTAACTGAACCCTAACTCTAACCCTAAAACTAAACCTAACCCTAAACCTAAACCTAACCCTAACCCTTACCCAACTGAACCCTAACCCTTAACATAACCCTAGCCCTAATCCTAACCCTAACCCTAACCCTAACCCTAACCCTAACCCTAACACTAACACTAACTGAACACTTAACCCTAACCCTAACCCTTACCCTAATCCTAACCATAACCCTAACTGAACTCTAACCCTAACACTAACACTAACCCTAACGCTAACTGAACCCTAAACCTAACCCTAAAACTAACCCTAACACTAACCCTAACCTTAACGCTAACTGAACCCTAAACCTATCCCTAACCCTAACCCTAACCCTAACACTAACCCTAGCCCTAACCCTAACCCTAACTGAACCATAACCCTAACCGTAACCCTAACCCTAACTGAACCCTAACCCTAACCCTAACCCTGACCCTAACCCTAACTGAACACTAACCCTAACCCTAAACCTCACACTAATCCTAACCTAACCCTAACCCTAACTGAACCCTAACCCTAAACCTAACCCTAACCATAACTGAACCCTAACCCTAACCCTAACCCTAACCCAATCCCTTACCCTAATCCTAATCATAACCCTAACTGAACTCTAACCCTAACCCTAACGCTAACTGAACCCTAAACCTAACCCTAACCCTAACTGAACCCTAACCCATACTGAACACTAACCCTAACCCTAACCCTAACCTAACCCTAACCCTAACCCTAACCCTAAACCTAACTGAACCCTAACCCTAACCCTAACCCTAACTGAAACCTAACTGAACCCTAACCCTAACCCTAACCCTAACACTAACTCTAACTGAACCCTAACCCTATCCCTAACTCTAAACCTATCTGTACCTTAAACCTAACCCTAACCCTAACCCTAACCCTAACTGAACCCTAACCCTAACCATTACTCTAACCCTAACCCCTATCGCTAAACCTAACTGAACCCTAACCCTAACCCTAACCCTAACACTAACTGAACCCTAACCCTAACCCTAACCCTAACCCTAACCCTAACTGAAACCTAACCCTATGCCTAAACCTAAACCTAACCCTAACCATTACTCTAACCCTAACCCCTATCGCTAAACCTAACTGAACCCTAACCCTAACCCTAACCCTAACGCTAACTGAACCCTAACACTAACCCTAACCCTAACCCTAACTGAAACCTAACCCTAACTCTAGACCTAAACCTAACCCTAACCCTAATTTAATCCTAACCCTAAACCTAACCCTAACCCTAACCCTAACTGAACCCTAAACCTAACCGTACCACTAACCCATAACGCTAACCCTAACTGAACCCTAACCCTAACCCTAACCCTAATCCATACTGAACTCTAACTGAACCCTAACACTAACCCTAACCCTAACCCTAACTGAACTCTAACCCTAACCCTAACCCTAACTGAACCCTAACCCTAACCCTAACCCTAACCCTAACCCTAACACTAACCCTAGCCCTAACCCTAACCCTAACTGAACCATAACCCTAACCGTAACCCTAACCCTAACTGAACCCTAACCCTAACCCTAACCCTGACCCTAACCCTAACTGAACACTAACCCTAACCCTAACCCTCACCCTAATCCTAACCTAACCCTAACCCTAACTGAAAACTAACCCTAAACCTAACCCTAACCATAACTGAACCCTAACCCTAACCCTAACCCTGACCCTAACCCTAACTGAACCCTAACCCTAACCCCAACCCTAACCCTAACCCAAACCCTAACCCTAACACTAAGTGAACCCTAACCCTAACCCTAACCCTAACTGAAACCTATCCCTAACCATAAACCTAACCCTAACCCTAACCCTAATTTAATCCTAACCCTAACCCTAATTTAATCCTTACCCTAAACCTATCCCTAACCCTAACGCTAACTGAACCCTAAACCTAACCCTAACACTACCCCTAACCCTAACAATAACTGAACACTAACCCAAACCCTATCCCTTACCCTAATCCTAATCATAACCCTAACTGAACTCTAACCCTAACCCTAACGCTAACTGAACCCTAAACCTAACCCTAACCCTTACCATAACCCTAACCCTAACTGAACCCTAACCCTAACCCTAACCCTAACCTAACCCTAACCCTAACCCTAACCCTAAACCTAACTGAACCCTAACCCTAACCCTAACCCTAACCCTAACTGAACCCTAAACCTAACCGTAACACTAACCCCTTAGGCTAATCCTAACGGAACCCTAACCCTAACCCTAACCCTAATCCATACTGAACCCTAACTGAACCCTAATACTAACCCTAACCCTAACCTTAACTGAACTCTAACCCTAACCCTAACTGAACCCTAACCCTAACCCCAACCCTAACCCTAACCCTAACCCTAACACTAACACTAACTGAACCCTAACCCTAACCATAACCCTAACTGAAACCTATCCCTAACCATAAACCTAACCCTAACCCTAATTTAATCCTAACCCTAACCCTAATTTAATCCTAACCCTAAACCTATCCCTAACCCTAACGCTAACTGAACCCTAAACCTAACCCTAACACTACCCCTAACCCTAACTCTAACCCTAACCCTAACTGAACCCTAACCCTAACCCTAAACCTAACCCTAACCCTAACACTAACTGAACACTAACCCTAAACCTATCCCTTACCCTAATCCTAATCATAACCCTAACTGAACTCTAACCCTAACCCTAACGCTAACTGAACCCTAAACCTAACCCTAACCCTAACCATAACCCTAACCCTAACTGAACACTAACCCTAACCCTAACCCTAACCTAACCCTAACCCTAACCCTAACCCTAAACCTAACTGAACCCTAACCCTAACCCTAACCCTAAACCTAACACTAACTGAAACCTAACCCTAACCCTAACCCTAACACTAACTCTAACTGAACCGTAACCCTATCCCTAACTCTAAACCTATCTGTACCTTAAACCTAACCCTAACCCTAACCCTAACCCTAACTGAACCCTAACCCTAACCATTACTCTAACCCTAACCCCTATCGCTAAACCTAACTGAACCCTAACCCTAACCCTAACCCTAACACTAACTGAACCCTAACCCTAACCCTAACCCTAACCCTAACCCTAACTGAAACCTAACCCTATGCCTAAACATAACCCTAACCCTAACCATTACTCTAACCCTAACCCCTATCGCTAAACCTAACTGAACCCTAACCCTAACCCTAACCCTAACGCTAACTGAACCCTAACCCTAACCCTAACTGAAACCTAACCCTAACTCTAAACCTAAACCTAACCCTAACCCTAATTTAATCCTAACCCTAAACCTAACCCTAACCCTAGCCCTAACTGAACCCTAAAACTAACCGTACCACTAACCCCTAACGCTAACCCTAACTGAACCCTAACCCTAACCCTAACCCTAATCCATACTGAACTCTAACTGAACCCTAACACTAACCCTAACCCTAACCCAAACTGAACTCTAACCCTAACCCTAACCCTAACTGAACCCTAACCCTAACCCTAACCCTAACCCTAACCCTAACACTAACCCTAGCCCTAACCCTAACCCTAACTGAACCATAACCCTAACCGTAACCCTAACCCTAACTGAACCCTAACCCTAACCCTAACCCTGACCCTAACCCTAACTGAACACTAACCCTAACCCTAACCCTCACCCTAATCCTAACCTAACTCTAACCCTAACTGAACCCTAACCCTAAACCTAACCCTAACCATAACTGAACCCTAACCCTAACCCTAACCCTGACCCTAACCCTAACTGAACCCTAACCCTAACCCCAACCCTAACCCTAACCCTAACCCTAACCCTAACACTAAGTGAACCCTAACCCTAACCCTAACCCTAACTGAAACCTATCCCTAACCATAAACCTAACCCTAACCCTAAACCTAATTTAATCCTAACCCTAACCCTAATTTAATCCTTACCCTAAACCTATCCCTAACCCTAACGCTAACTGAACCCTAACCCTAACACTACCCCTAACCCTAACAATAACTGAACACTAACCCTAACCCTATCCCTTACCCTAATCCTAATCATAACCCTAACTGAACTCTAACCCTAACCCTAACGCTAACTGAACCCTAAACCTAACCCTAACCCTAACCATAACCCTAACCCTAACTGAACCCTAACCCTAACCCTAACCCTAACCTAACCCTAACCCTAACCCTAACCCTAAACCTAACTGAACCCTAACCCTAACCCTAACCCTAACCCTAACTGAACCCTAAACCTAACCGTAACACTAACCCCTAAGGCTAACCCTAACTGAACCCTAACCCTAACCCTAACCCTAATCCATACTGAACCCTAACTGGACCCTAATACTAACCCTAACACTAACCTTAACTGAACTCTAACCCTAACCCTAACTGAACCCTAACCCTAACCCCAACCCTAACCCTAACCCTAACCCTAACCCTAACACTAACTGAACCCTAACCCTAACACTAACCATAACTGAAACCTATCCCTAACCATAAACCTAACCCTAACCCTAACCCTAATTTAATCCTAACCCTAACCCTAATTTAATCCTAACCCTAAACCTATCCCTAACCCTAACGCTAACTGAACCCTAAACCTAACCCTAACACTACCACTAACCCTAACTCTAACCCTAACCCTAACTGAACCCTAACCCTAACCCTAAACCTAACCCTAACCCTAACAATAACTGAACACTAACCCTAACCCTATCCCTTACCCTAATCCTAATCATAACCCTAACTGAACTCTAACCCTAACCCTGACGCTAACTGAACCCTAAACCTAACCCTAACCCTAACCATAACCCTAACCCTAACTGAACCCTAACCCTAACCCTAACCCTAACCTAACCCTAACCCTAACCCTAACACTAACTCTAACTGAACCCTAACCCTATCCCTAACTCTAAACCTAACTGTACCTTAAACCTAACCCTAACCCTAACCCTAACCCTAACTGAACCCTAACCCTAACCATTACTCTAACCCTAACCCCTACCGCTAAACCTAACTGAACCCTAACCCTAACCCTAACCCTAACACTAACTGAACCCTAACCCTAACCCTAACTGAAACCTAACCCTATGCCTAAACCTAACTCTAACCCTAACCATTACTCTAACCCTAACCCCTATCGCTAAACCTAACTGAACCCTAACCCTAACCCTAACCCTAACGCTAACTGAACCCTAACCCTAACCCTAACCCTAACTGAAACCTAACCCTAACTCTAAACCTAAACCTAACCCTAAACCTAATTTAATCCTAACCCTAAACCTAACCCTAACCCTAACCCTAACTGAACCCTAAACCTAACCGTACCACTAACCCCTAACGCTAACCCTAACTTAACCCTAACTGAACCCTAACCCTAATCCATACTGAACCCTAACTGAACCCTAATACTAACCCTAACCCTAACCTTAACTGAACTCTAACCCTAACCCTAACTGAACCCTAACCCTAACCCCAACCCTAACCCTAACCCTAACCCTAACCCTAACACTAACTGAACCCTAACCCTAACCCTAACGCTAACTGAAACCTATCCCTAACCATAAACCTAACCCTAACCCTAACCCTAATTTAATCCTAACCCTAACCCTAATTTAATCCTAACCCAAAACCTATCCCTAACCCTAACGCTAACTG
>JAKCOZ010000008.1:40387046-40389546 GCA_022605955.1 Rallus limicola
AATCCATACTGAACCCTAACTGAACCCTAATACTAACCCTAACCCTAACCTTAACTGAACTCTAACCCTAACCCTAACTGAACCCTAACCCTAACCCCAACCCTAACCCTAACCCTAACCCTAACCCTAACCCTAACCCTAACACTAACTGAACCCTAACCCTAACCCTAACCCTAACTGAAACCTATCCCTAACCATAAACCTAACCCTAACCCTAACCCTAATTTAATCCTAACCCTAACCCTAATTTAATCCTAACCCAAAACCTATCCCTAACCCTAACGCTAACTGAACCCTAAACCTAACCCTAACACTACCCCTAACCCTAACTCTAACCCTAACCCTAACTGAACCCTAACCCTTACCCTAAACCTAACCCTAACCCTAACAATAACTGAACACTAACCCTAACCCTATCCCTTACCCTAATCCTAATCAGAACCCTAACCCTAACCCTAACACTAACTCTAACTGAACCCTAACCCTATCCCTAACTCTAAACCTATCTGTACCTTAAACCTAACCCTAACCCTAACCCTTACCCTAACTGAACCCTAACCCTAACCATTACTCTAACCCTAACCCCTATCGCTAAACCTAACTGAACCCTAACCCTAACCCTAACCCTAACACTAACTGAACCCTAACCCTAACCCTAACTGAAACCTAACCCTATGCCTAAACCTAACCCTAACCCTAACCATTACTCTAACCCTAACCCCTATCTCTAAACCTAACTGAACCCTAACCCTAACCCTAACGCTAACTGAACCCTAACCCTAACCCTAACCCTAACCCTAACTGAAACCTAACCCTAACTCTAAACGTAAACCTAACCCTAACCCTAATTTAATCCTAACCCTAAACCTAACCCTAACCCTAACCCTAACTGAACCCTAAACCTAACCGTACCACTAACCCCTAACGCTAACCCTAACTGAACCCTAACCCTAACCCTAACCATAACCTTAACCCTAACCCTAACCCTAACCCTAACCCTAACCCTAACCCTAACTGAAACCTATCCCTAACCATAAACCTAACCCTAACCCTAACCCTAATTTAATCCTAACCCTAACACTAATTTAATCCTTACCCTAAACCTATCCCTAACCCTAACGCTAACTGAACCCTAAACCTAACCCTAACACTACCCCTAACCCTAACACTAACTGAACACTAACCCTAACCCTATCCCTTACCCTAATCCTTATCATAACCCTAACTGAACTCTAACCCTAACCCTAACGCTAACTGAACCCTAAACCTAACCCTAACCCTAACCATAACCCTAACCCTAACTGAACCCTAACCCTAACACTAACCCTAACCTAACCCTAACCCTAACCCTAACCCTAAACCTAACTGAACCCTAAACCTAACCCTAACCCTAACTGAAACCTAACTGAACCCTAACCCTAACCCTAACCCTAACACTAACTCTAACTGAACCCTAACCCTATCCCTAACTCTAAACCTATCTGTACCTTAAACCTAACCCTAACCCTAACCCTAACCCTAACTGAACCCTAACCCTAACCATTACTCTAACCCTAACCCCTATCGCTAAACCTAACTGAACCCTAACCCTAACCCTAACCCTAACCCTAACTGAACCCTAACCCTAACCCTAACCCTAACCCTAACCCTAACTGAAACCTAACCCTATGCCTAAACCTAACCCTAACCCTAACCATTACTCTAACCCTAACCCCTATCGCTAAACCTAACTGAACCCTAACCCTAACCCTAACCCTAACGCTTACTGAACCCTAAACCTAACCGTAACACTAACCCCTAACGCTAACCCTAATTGAACCCTAACCCTAACCCTAACCCTAATCCATACTGAACCCTAAATGAACCCTAACACTAACCCTAACCCTAACCCTAACGCTAACTGAACCCTAACCCTAACCCTAACCCTAACCCTAACTGAAACCTAACCCTAACTCTAAACCTAAACCTAACCCTAACCCTAATTTAATCCTAACCCTAAACCTAACCCTAACCCTAACCCTAACTGAACCCTAAACCTAACCGTAACACTAACCCCTAACGCTAACCCTAACTGAACCCTAACCCTAACCCTAACCCTAATCCATACTGAACCCTAACTGAACCCTAACACTAACTCTAACCCTAACCCTAACCCTAACTGAACCCTAACCCTAACCCTAAACCTAACCGTAACCCTACCTAAACCCTAACCCTAATTCTAAACCTAACCCTAACCCTAACCCTAACCCAACTGAACCCTAACACTTTACATAACCCTAGCCCTAAACCTAACCCTAACCCTAACCATAACCCTAACACTAACCCTAACTGAAGCCTAAACCTAACCATAACCCTAACCCTAACCCCTATCTCTAAACCTAACTGAACCCTCACACTAACACTAACCCTAACTGAACCCTAACTGAACCCTAACCGTAACCCTAACCCTAACTGAACCCTAACCCTAACCCTGACCCTAACCCTAACTGAACACTAACGC
>JAKCOZ010000008.1:40394546-40397046 GCA_022605955.1 Rallus limicola
AACCCTAACCCTAACCCTAACTGAACCTAACCCTAACCCTAACCCTAACCCTAACCCTAACCCTAACCCTAACCCTAACCCTAACACTAACTGAACACTAACCCTAACCCTATCCCTTGCCATAATCCTAATCATAACCCTAACGGAACTCTAACCCTAACCCTAACGCTAACTGAACCCTAAACCTAACCCTAACCCTAACCATAACCCTAACCCTAACTGAACCCTAACCCTAACCCTAACCCTAACACTAACTGAACCCTAACCCTAACCCTAACTGAAACCTAACCCTATGCCTAAACCTAACTCTAACCCTAACCATTACTCTAACCCTAACCCCTATCGCTAAATCTAACTGAACCCTAACCCTAACCCTAACCCTAACGCTAACTGAACCCTAACCCTAACCCTAACCCTAACCCTAACTGAAACCTAACCCTAAATCTAAACCTAAACCTAACCCTAAATCTAATTTAATCCTAACCCTAAACCTAACCCTAACCCTAACCCTAACTGAACCCTAAACCTAACCGTACCACTAACCCCTAACGCTAACCCTAACTTAACCCTAACCCTAACCCTAACCCTAATCCATACTGAACCCTAACTGAACCCTAATACTAACCCTAACCCTAACCTTAACTGAACTCTAACCCTAACCCTAACTGAACCCTAACCCTAACCCCAACCCTAACCCTAACCCTAACCCTAACCCTAACCCTAACCCTAACACTAACTGAACCCTAACCCTAACCCTAACCCTAACTGAAACCTATCCCTAACCATAAACCTTACCCTAACCCTAACCCTAATTTAATCCTAACCCTAACCCTAATTTAATCCTAACCCAAAACCTATCCCTAACCCTAACGCTAACTGAACCCTAAACCTAACCCTAACACTACCCCTAACCCTAACTCTAACCCTAACCCTAACTGAACCCTAACCCTTACCCTAAACCTAACCCTAACCCTAACAATAACTGAACACTAACCCTAACCCTATCCCTTACCCTAATCCTAATCAGAACCCTAACCCTAACACTAACACTAACTCTAACTGAACCCTAACCCTATCCCTAACTCTAAACCTATCTGTACCTTAAACCTAACCCTAACCCTAACCCTTACCCTAACTGAACCCTAACCCTAACCATTACTCTAACCCTAACCCCTATCGCTAAACCTAACTGAACCCTAACCCTAACCCTAACCCTAACACTAACTGAACCCTAACCCTAACCCTAACTGAAACCTAACCCTATGCCTAAACCTAACCCTAACCCTAACCATTACTCTAACCCTAACCCCTATCTCTAAACCTAACTGAACCCTAACCCTAACCCTAACGCTAACTGAACCCTAACCCTAACCCTAACCCTAACCCTAACTGAAACCTAACCCTAACTCTAAACGTAAACCTAACCCTAACCCTAATTTAATCCTAACCCTAAACCTAACCCTAACCCTAACCCTAACTTAACCCTAAACCTAACCGTACCACTAACCCCTAACGCTAACCCTAACTGAACCCTAACCCTAACCCTAACCATAACCCTAACCCTAACCCTAACACTAACCCTAGCCCTAACCCTAACCCTAACTGAACCATAACCCTAACCTTAACCCTAACCCTAACCCTAACCCTAACCCTAACCCTAACCCTAACTGAAACCTATCCCTAACCATAAACCTAACCCTAACCCTAACCCTAATTTAATCCTAACCCTAACACTAATTTAATCCTTACCCTAAACCTATCCCTAACCCTAACGCTAACTGAACCCTAAACCTAACCCTAACACTACCCCTAACCCTAACACTAACTGAACACTAACCCTAACCCTATCCCTTACCCTAATCCTTATCATAACCCTAACTGAACTCTAACCCTAACCCTAACGCTAACTGAACCCTAAACCTAACCCTAACCCTAACCATAACCCTAACCCTAACTGAACCCTAACCCTAACACTAACCCTAACCTAACCCTAACCCTAACCCTAACCCTAAACCTAACTGAACCCTAAACCTAACCCTAACCCTAACTGAAACCTAACTGAACCCTAACCCTAACCCTAACCCTAACACTAACTCTAACTGAACCCTAACCCTATCCCTAACTCTAAACCTATCTGTACCTTAAACCTAACCCTAACCCTAACCCTAACCCTAACTGAACCCTAACCCTAACCATTACTCTAACCCTAACCCCTATCGCTAAACCTAACTGAACCCTAACCCTAACCCTAACCCTAACCCTAACTGAACCCTAACCCTAACCCTAACCCTAACCCTAACCCTAACTGAAACCTAACCCTATGCCTAAACCTAACCCTAACCCTAACCATTACTCTAACCCTAACCCCTATCGCTAAACCTAACTGAACCCTAACCCTAACCCTAACCCTAACGCTTACTGAACCCTAAACCTAACCGTAACACTAACCCCTAACGCTAACCCTAATTGAACCCTAACCCTAACCCTAACCCTAATCCAT
>JAKCOZ010000008.1:40402046-40409546 GCA_022605955.1 Rallus limicola
CTAGCCCTAACCCTAACCCTATCCCTAAAGCTAACTGAACCCTAAACCTAACCCTAAACCTAACCCTAACGCTAACCCTAACCTTAACGCTAACTGAACCCTAAACCTATCCCTAACCCTAACCCTAACCCTAACACTAACCCTAGCCCTAACCCTAACCCTAACTGAACCATAATCCTAACCGTAACCCTAACCCTAACTGAACCCTAACCCTAACCCTAACCCTGACCCTAACCCTAACTGAACACTAACCCTAACCCTAACCCTCACCCTAATCCTAACCTAACCCTACCCCTAACTGAACCCTAACCCTAAACCTAACCCTAACCCTAACTGAACCCTAACCCTAACCCTAACCCTGACCCTAACCCTAACTGAACACTAACCCTAACCCTAACCCTCACCCTAATCCTAACATAACCCTAACCCTAACCCTCCCCCTAACCCTAACTGAACACTAACCCTAACCCTAACCCTCACCCTAATCCTAACATAACCCTAACCCTAACCCTAAACCTAACTGAACCCTAACACTAACTGAACACTAACCCTAACCCTAAACCTTACCCTAATCCTAACCATAACCCTAACTGAACTCTAACCCTAACCCTAACCCTAACGGTAACTGAACCATAAACCTAACCCTAACACTACCCCTAACCCTAACCCTAACTGAAGCCTAACCCTTACCCTAACCCTAACCTAAGCCTAACCCTAACCTAAACCTAACAGTAACTGAAACCAAACCATAACCCTAAAACTAACCCTAACCCTAACCCTAACCCTAAACCTATCTGTACCCTAAACCTAAACCTAACCCTAACCCTAACCCTATTCCTAACCCTAACCCTAACCCTAACCCTAACTGAACCCTAACTGAACCCTAACCCTAACCCTAACCCTAAACCTAACACTAACTGAAACCTAACCATAACCCTAACCCTAACCCTAACACTTACCCTAACCCTAACCCTAACCCTAATTTAACCCTAAACCTTTCCCTACGCCTAACCCTAACCCTAACCCTAACGGAACCATAAACCTAACCCTAACCCTAACCCCTAACCCTAACCCTAACTGAACCCTAACCCTAACCCTAACCCATACTGAACCCTAACTGAACCCTAACCCTAACCCTAACCCAAACCCTAACTGAACCCTAACCTTAACCCTAACCCTAACCCTAACTGAACTCTAACCTTAATCCTAACCCTAACCCTAACCCTAACTGAACCCTAACCCTAACCCTAAAACTAAACCTAACCCTAACCCTAAACCTAACCCTAACCCTAACCCTAACCCTAACACTAACTGAACGCTAACCCTAACCCTAACCCTGACCGTAACCCTAACTGAACACTAACCCTAACCCTAACCCTCACCCTAATCATAACCTAACCCTAACTGAATCCTAACCATAACCCTAACCCTAACCCTAACTCTAACCCTAACTTAAATCTACCCCTAACGCTAACCCTAACCCTAACCCTAACCCTAACCCTAACCCTAACCCTAACCCTAACTGAACCCTAACCCTAAACCTAAAACTAAACCTAACCCTAACCCTAAACCTAACCCTAACCCTAACCCAACTGAACCCTAACCCTTAACATAACCCTAGCCCTAATCCTAACCCTAACCCTAACCCTAACCCTAACCCTAACCCTAACCCTTACCCTAATCCTAACCATAACCATAACTGAACTCTAACCCTAACCCTAACCCTAACCCTAACCCTAACCCTAACGCTAACTGAACCCTAAACCTAACCCTAAACCTAACCCTAACGCTAACCCTAACCTTAACGCTAACTGAACCCTAAACCTATCCCTAACCCTAACACTAACCCTAACCGTAACTCTAACCCTGACCCTAACCCTAACTGAACACTAAACCTAACCCTAACCCTCACCCTAATCCTAACCTAACCCTAACCCTAACCCTTACCCTAACCCTAAATGAACCCTAACCCTAAACCTAACCCTAACCCTAACCCTAACTCTAACCCTAACTTAACTCTAACCCTAACGTTAACCCTAACCCTAACCTTCTCCCTAACCCTAACTGAACTCTAACCCTAACCCTAACCCTAACCCTAACTAAACCCTAACCCTAACCCTAACCCTGACCCTAACCCTAACTGAACACTAACCCTAACCCTAACCCTCACCCTAATCCTAACATAACCCTAACCCTAACCCTAAACCTAACTGAACCCTAACCCTAACCCTAACCCTAACCCTAACCCTAACTAAACCCTAACCCTAACCCTAACCCTAACTGAAGCCTGACCCTAACCCTAACCATAAAACTAACCCTAACCCTACCCCTAACTGAACCCTAACCCTAAACCTAACCTTAACCCTAACCTAACCTAACCCTGACCCTAACCCTAACCCTAACTGAACCCTAACCTTAACGCTAACCCTAACACTAACCCTAACCCTAACTATACCCTCACTCTAACCATAACCCTAACACTAACCCCTATCTCTAAACCTAACTGAACCCTAACCCTAACCCTAACCCTATCTGAACCCTAACTGAACCCTAACCCTAACCCTAACCCTAACCCTAACTGAACCCTAACCCTAACCCTAACCCTAACTGAACTCTAACCTTAATCCTAACCGTAACCCTAACCCTAACTGAACCCTAACCCTAACCCTAAAACTAAACCTAATCCTAACCCTAACCCTAACCCTAACCCTAACACTAACTGAACACTTAACCCTAACCCTAACCCTTACCCTAATCCTTACCATAACCCTAACTGAACTCTAACCCTAACCCTAACCCTAACACTAACCCTAACGCTAACTGAACCCTAAACCTAACCCTAAACCTAACCCTAACGCTAACCCTAAACTTAACGCTAACTGAACCCTAAACCTATCCCTAACCCTAACCCTAACCCTAACACTAACCCTAGCCCTAACCCTAACCCTAACTGAACCATAACCCTAACCGTAACCCTAACCCTAACTGAACCCTAACCCTAACCCTAACCCTGACCCTAACCCTAACTGAACACTAACCCTAACCCTAACCCTCACCCTAATCCTAACCTAACCCTACCCCTAACTGAACCCTAACCCTAACCCTAACCCTGACCCTAACCCTAACTGAACACTAACCCTAACCCTAACCCTCACCCTAATCCTAAGCTACACCCTAACCCTAACCCTAACCCTAACCCTAACTGAACCCTAACCCTAAACCTAACCCTAACCCTAACCCTAACTCTAACCCTAACTTAACTCTAACCCTAACGCTAACCCTAACCCTAACCCTCCCCCTAACCCTAACTGAACACTAACCCTAACCCTAACCCTCACCCTAATCCTAACATAACCCTAACCCTAACCCTAAACCTAACTGAACCCTAACACTAACTGAACACTAACCCTAACCCTAAACCTTACCCTAATCCTAACCATAACCCTAACTGAACCCTAACCCTAACCCTAACCCTAAACCTAACACTAACTGAAACCTAACCATAACCCTAACCCTAACCCTAACACTTACCCTAACCCTAACCCTAACCCTAATTTAACCCTAAACCTTTCCCTACGCCTAACCCTAAACCTAACCCTAACGGAACCATAAACCTAACCCTAACCCTAATCCCTAACCCTAACCCTAACTGAACCCTAACCCTAACCCTAACCCATACTGAACCCTAATTGAACCCTAACCCTAACCCTAACCCAAACCCTAACTGAACCCTAACCTTAACCCTAACCCTAACCCTAACTGAACTCTAACCTTAATCCTAACCCTAACCCTAACCCTAACTGAACCCTAACCCTAACCCTAACCCTAACCCTAACCCTAACCCTAAACCTAACCCTAACCCTAACCCTAACCCTAACACTAACTGAACGCTAACCCTAACCCTAACCCTGACCCTAACCCCAACTGAACACTAACCCAAACCCTAACCCTCACCCTAATCATAACCTAACCCTAACTGAACCCTAACCATAACCCTAACCCTAACCCTAACTCTAACCCTAACTTAACTCTACCCCTAACGCTAACCCTAACCCTAACCCTAACCCTAACCCTAACCCTAACCCTAACCCTAACTGAACCCTAACCCTAACCCTAAAACTAAACCTAACCCTAACCCTAAACCTAACCCTAACCCTAACCCAACTGAACCCTAACCCTTAACATAACCCTAGACCTAATCCTAACCCTAACCCTAACCCTAACCCTAACCCTAACCCTAACACTAACTGAACACTTACCCCTAACCCTAACCCTTACCCTAATCCTAACCATAACCCTAACTGAACTCTAACCCTAACCCTAACCCTAACCCTAACCCTAACCCTAACGCTAACTGAACCCTAAACCTAACCCTAAACCTAACCCTAACGCTACCCTAACCTTAACGCTAACTGAACCCTAAACCTATCCCTAACCCTAACACTAACCCTAACACTAACTATAGCCCTAACCCTAACCCTAACTGAACCATAACCCTAACCGTAACCCTAACCCTGACCCTAACCCTAACTGAACACTAACCCTAACCCTAACCCTCACCCTAATCCTAACCTAACCCTAACCCTAACCCTTACCCTAACCCTAATTGAACCCTAACCCTAAACCTAACCCTAACCCTAACCCTAACTCTAACCCTAACTTAACTCTAACCCTAACGCTAACCCTAACCCTAACCCTCTCCCTAACCCTAACTGAACTCTAACCCTAACCCTAACCCTAACCCTAACTAAACCCTAACCCTAACCCTAACACTGACCCTAACCCTAACTGAACACTAACCCTAACCCTAACCCTCACCCTAATCCTAACATAACCCTAACCCTAACCCTAAACCCAACTGAACCCTAAACCTAACCCTAACCCTAACCCTAACCCTAACTAAACCCTAACCCTAATCCTAACCCTAACTGAAGCCTGACCCTAACCCTAACCCTAAAACTAACCCTAACCCTAACACTAACTGAACCCTAACCCTAACCCTAACCTAAACCTAACAGTAACTGAAACCTAACCATAACCCTAAACCTAACCCTAACCCTAACCCTAACCCTAAACCTATCTGTACCCTAAACCTAAACCTAACCCTAACCCTAACCCTAACCCTAACTGAACCCTAACCCTAACCATTACTCAAACCCTAACCCCTATCGCTAAACCTAACTGAACCCTAACCCTAACCCTAACCCTAATTTAATCCTAACCCTAAATCTAACCCTAAACCTAACCCTAACCCTAACCCTAACTGAACCCTAAACCTAACCCTAACAATAAAACCTAACCCTAACCCTAACCCTAACTGAACCCTAACCCTAACCCTACCCCTAACTGAACTCTAACCCTAATCCTAACCCTAACCCTAACCCTAAGTGAACCCTAACCCTAACCCTAACCCTAACCCTAACCCTAACCCTAAAACTAACCCTAACCCTAACCCTAACTGAACCCTAACCCTAAACCTAACCTTAACCCTAACCTAACCTAACCCTGACCCTAACCCTAACCCTAACTGAACCCTAACCCTAACCCTAACCATAACTAAACCCTTACCCTAACCATAACCCTAACCCTAACCCCTATCTCTGAACCTAACTGAACCCTCACCCTAACACTAACCCTTACTGAACCCTAACTGAACCCTAACCCTAACCCTAACCCTAACTGAACGCTAACCCTAACCCTAACCCTCACCCTAATCATAACCTAACCCTAACTGAACCCTAACCATAACCCTAACCCTAACCCTAAACCTAACTCTAACCCTAACTTAACTCTAACCCTAACGCTAACCCTAACCCTAACCCTAACCCTAACCCTAACCCTAAGTGAACTCTAACCCTAACCCTCACCCTAACCCTAACCCTAAACCTAACTGAAACCTAACCCTAAACCTAACCCTAAACCTAACCCTTACCCTAATCTTAACCCTAACCCTATCTGAACTCTAACCTTATCCCTAACCCTAACCCTAAGCCAAACACTAACCCTAACCCTAAACCTAACCCTTACCCTAATCCTAACCATAACCCTAACTGAACCCTAACCCTAACCCTAACCCTAAACATAACCCTAACGCTAAGTTAACACTAAACCTAACCCTAACCCTAACCCTAACCTTAATCCTAAATGAACCCTAGACCTTACCCTAAACCTAACCCGAACCCTAAACCTAACCCTATCCCTAACTGAACAATAACCCTAACCCTAACCCTAACACTAACCCTAACCCTATTCCTAACCCTAACCCTAAACCTAACCCTAACTGAACACTAACCCTAACCCTAACCCTAAACCTAACACTAACTGAAAACTAACCATAACCCTAACCCTAACCCCTATCTCTGAACCTAACTGAACCCTCACCCTAACACTAACCCTTACTGAACCCTAACTGAACCCTAACCCTAACCCTAACCCGTACTGAACGCTAACCCTAACCCTAACCCTCACCCTAATCATAACCTAACCCTAACTGAACCCTAACCATAACCCTAACCCTAACCCTAAACCTAACTCTAACCCTAACTTAACTCTAACCCTAACGCTAACCCTAACCCTAACCCTAACCCTAACCCTAACCCTAAGTGAACTCTAACCCTAACCCTCACCCTAACCCTAACCCTAAACCTAACTGAAACCTAACCCTAAACCTAACCCTAAACCTAACCCTTACCCTAATCTTAACCCTAACCCTATCTGAACTCTAACCTTATCCCTAACCCTAACCCTAAGCCAAACACTAACCCTAACCCTAAACCTAACCCTTACCCTAATCCTAACCATAACCCTAACTGAACCCTAACCCTAACCCTAACCCTAAACATAACCCTAACGCTAAGTTAACACTAAACCTAACCCTAACCCTAACCCTAACCTTAATCCTAAATGAACCCTAGACCTTACCCTAAACCTAACCCGAACCCTAAACCTAACCCTATCCCTAACTGAACAATAACCCTAACCCTAACCCTAACACTAACCCTAACCCTATTCCTAACCCTAACCCTAAACCTAACCCTAACTGAACACTAACCCTAACCCTAACCCTAAACCTAACACTAACTGAAAACTAACCATAACCCTAACCCTAACCCTAATTTAACCCTAACCCTTTCCCTACGCCTAACCCTAACCCTAACACTAACGGAACCATAAACCTAACCCTAACCCTAACCCCTATCCCTAACCCTAACTGAACCCTAACCCTAACCCATATTGAACCCTAACTGAACCCTAACCCTAACCCTAACCCTAACCCTAACCCTAACCCTAACTGAACCCTAACCTTAACCCTAACCCTAACCCTAACTGAACTCTAACCTTAATCCTAACCCTAACCCTAACCCTAACTGAACCCTAACCCTAACCCTAAAACTAAACCTAACCCTAACCCTAAACCTAACCCTAACCCTAAACCTAACCCTAATGACCCTAACCCTAACCCTAACCCTAACCCTATCCCTAACACTAACACTAACCCTA
>JAKCOZ010000008.1:40414546-40417046 GCA_022605955.1 Rallus limicola
TGAACACTAACCCTAACCCTAACCCTCACCCTAATCCTAACCTAACCCTAACCCTAACCCTTACCCTAACCCTAATTGAACCCTAACCCTAAACCTAACCCTAACCCTAACCCTAACTCTAACCCTAACTTAACTCTAACCCTAACGCTAACCCTAACCCTAACCCTCTCCCTAACCCTAACTGAACTCTAACCCTAACCCTAACCCTAACCCTAACTAAACCCTAACCCTAACCCTAACCCTGACCCTAACCCTAACTGAACACTAACCCTAACCCTAACCCTCACCCTAATCCTAACATAACCCTAACCCTAACCCTAAACCCAACTGAACCCTAAACCTAACCCTAACCCTAACCCTAACCCTAACTAAACCCTAACCCTAATCCTAACCCTAACTGAAGCCTGACCCTAACCCTAACCCTAAAACTAACCCTAACCCTAACACTAACTGAACCCTAACCCTAACCCTAACCTAAACCTAACAGTAACTGAAACCTAACCACAACCCTAAACCTAACCCTAACCCTAACCCTAACCCTAAACCTATCTGTACCCTAAACCTAAACCTAACCCTAACCCTAACCCTAACCCTAACTGAACCCTAACCCTAACCATTACTCAAACCCTAACCCCTATCGCTAAACCTAACTGAACCCTAACCCTAACCCTAACCCTAATTTAATCCTAACCCTAAATCTAACCCTAAACCTAACCCTAACCCTAACCCTAACTGAACCCTAAACCTAACCCTAACAATAAAACCTAACCCTAACCCTAACCCTAACTGAACCCTAACCCTAAGCCTAACACAACCCTGACCCTAACAATAACCCTAACCCTAACTGAACCCTAACCCTAACCCTACCCCTAACTGAACTCTAACCCTAATCCTAACCCTAACCCTAACCCTAAGTGAACCCTAACCCTAACCCTAACCCTAACCCTAACCCTAACCCTAAAACTAACCCTAACCCTAACCCTAACTGAACCCTAACCCTAAACCTAACCTTAACCCTAACCTAACCTAACCCTGACCCTAACCCTAACCCTAACTGAACCCTAACCCTAACCCTAACCATAACTAAACCCTTACCCTAACCATAACCCTAACCCTAACCCCTATCTCTGAACCTAACTGAACCCTCACCCTAACACTAACCCTTACTGAACCCTAACTGAACCCTAACCCTAACCCTAACCCGTACTGAACGCTAACCCTAACCCTAACCCTCACCCTAATCATAACCTAACCCTAACTGAACCCTAACCATAACCCTAACCCTAACCCTAAACCTAACTCTAACCCTAACTTAACTCTAACCCTAACGCTAACCCTAACCCTAACCCTAACCCTAACCCTAACCCTAACCCTAAGTGAACTCTAACCCTAACCCTCACCCTAACCCTAACCCTAAACCTAACTGAAACCTAACCCTAAACCTAACCCTAAACCTAACCCTTACCCTAATCTTAACCCTAACCCTATCTGAACTCTAACCTTATCCCTAACCCTAACCCTAAGCCAAACACTAACCCTAACCCTAAACCTAACCCTTACCCTAATCCTAACCATAACCCTAACTGAACCCTAACCCTAACCCTAACCCTAAACATAACCCTAACGCTAAGTTAACACTAAACCTAACCCTAACCCTAACCCTAACCTTAATCCTAAATGAACCCTAGACCTTACCCTAAACCTAACCCGAACCCTAAACCTAACCCTATCCCTAACTGAACAATAACCCTAACCCTAACCCTAACACTAACCCTAACCCTATTCCTAACCCTAACCCTAAACCTAACCCTAACTGAACACTAACCCTAACCCTAACCCTAAACCTAACACTAACTGAAAACTAACCATAACCCTAACCCTAACCCTAATTTAACCCTAACCCTTTCCCTACGCCTAACCCTAACCCTAACACTAACGGAACCATAAACCTAACCCTAACCCTAACCCCTATCCCTAACCCTAACTGAACCCTAACCCTAACCCATATTGAACCCTAACTGAACCCTAACCCTAACCCTAACCCTAACCCTAACCCTAACCCTAACTGAACCCTAACCTTAACCCTAACCCTAACCCTAACTGAACTCTAACCTTAATCCTAACCCTAACCCTAACTCTAACTGAAACCTAACCCTAACCCTAAAACTAAACCTAACCCTAACCCTAAACCTAACCCTAACCCTAACCCTAACCCTAATGACCCTAACCCTAACCCTAACCCTAACCCTATCCCTAACACTAACACTAACCCTAACCCTAAATGAACCCTAACCCTAACCCTAACCCTAACCCTAACCTAACCCTAACCCAAAACCTTACCCTAACCCTAACCCTAACTGAACCCTAAACCTAACCCTAACCCTAACTGAACCCTAACCCTAACCCTAACCCTAACCCTAACCCTAACCCTAACCCTAACTGAACACTAACCCTAACCCTATCCCTTACCCTAATCCTAATCATAACCCTAACTGAACTC
>JAKCOZ010000008.1:40422046-40434546 GCA_022605955.1 Rallus limicola
CCCTAACCCTAACCCTAACTGAACGCTAACCCTAACCCTAACCCTAAACCTAACTGAACTCTAACCTTAATCCTAACCCTAACCCTAACCCTAACTGAACCCTAAACCTAACCCTAAAACTAAACATAACCCTAACCCTAAACCTAACCCTAACCCTAACCCAACTGAACCCTAACACTTAACATAACCCTAGCCCTAACCCTAACCCTAACCCTAACCCTAACCCTAACCCTAACCCTAAACCTAACCCTAACCCTAACCCTAACACTTACCCTAACCCTAACCCTAACCCTAATTTAACCCTAAACCTTTCCCTACGCCTAACCCTAACCCTAACCCTAACGGAACCATAAACCTAACCCTAACCCTAACCCCTAACCCTAACCCTAACTGAACCCTAACCCTAACCCTAACCCATACTGAACCCTAACTGAACCCTAACCCTAACCCTAACCCAAACCCTAACTGAACCCTAACCTTAACCCTAACCCTAACCCTAACTGAACTCTAACCTTAATCCTAACCCTAACCCTAACCCTAACTGAACCCTAACCCTAACCCTAAAACTAAACCTAACCCTAACCCTAAACCTAACCCTAACCCTAACCCTAACCCTAACACTAACTGAACGCTAACCCTAACCCTAACCCTGACCCTAACCCTAACTGAACACTAACCCTAACCCTAACCCTCACCCTAATCATAACCTAACCCTAACTGAATCCTAACCATAACCCTAACCCTAACCCTAACTCTAACCCTAACTTAAATCTACCCCTAACGCTAACCCTAACCCTAACCCTAACCCTAACCCTAACCCTAACCCTAACCCTAACAGTTACCCTAATCCTAACCATAACCCTAACTGAACTCTAACCCTAACCCTAACCCTAACCCTAACCCTAACCCTAACGCTAACTGAACCCTAAACCTAACCCTAAACCTAACCCTAACGCTAACCCTAACCTTAACGCTAACTGAACCCTAAACATATCCCTAACCCTAACACTAACCCTAACACTAACTATAGCCCTAACCCTAACCCTAACTGAACCATAACCCTAACCGTAACCCTAACCCTGACCCTAACCCTAACTGAACACTAAACCTAACCCTAACCCTCACCCTAATCCTAACCTAACCCTAAACCTAACCCTTACCCTAACCCTAAATGAACCCTAACCCTAAACCTAACCCTAACCCTAACCCTAACTCTAACCCTAACTTAACTCTAACCCTAACGTTAACCCTAACCCTCACCTTCTCCCTAACCCTAACTGAACTCTAACCCTAACCCTAACCCTAACCCTAACTAAACCCTAACCCTAACCCTAACCCTGACCCTAACCCTAACTGAACACTAACCCTAACCCTAACCCTCACCCTAATCCTAACATAACCCTAACCCTAACCCTAAACCTAACTGAACCCTAACCCTAACCCTAACCCTAACCCTAACCCTAACTAAACCCTAACCCTAACCCTAACCCTAACTGAAGCCTGACCCTAACCCTAACCCTAAAACTAACCCTAACCCTACCCCTAACTGAACCCTAACCCTAAACCTAACCTTAACCCTAACCTAACCTAACCCTGACCCTAACCCTAACCCTAACTGAACCCTAACCTTAACGCTAACCCTAACACTAACCCTAACCCTAACTATACCCTCACTCTAACCATAACCCTAACTCTAACCCCTATCTCTAAACCTAACTGAACCCTAACCCTAACCCTAACCCTATCTGAACCCTAACTGAACCCTAAACCTAACCCTAACCTTACCCTAACTGAACCCTAACCCTAACCATAACCCTAACTGAACTCTAAACTTAATCCTAACCGTAACCCTAACCCTAACTGAACCCTAACCCTAACCCTAAAACTAAACCTAATCCTAACCCTAACCCTAACCCTAACCCTAACACTAACTGAACACTTAACCCTAACCCTAACCCTTACCCTAATCCTTACCATAACCCTAACTGAACTCTAACCCTAACCCTAACCCTAAAACTAACCCTAACGCTAACTGAACCCTAAACCTAACCCTAAACCTAACCCTAACGCTAACCCTAAACTTAACGCTAACTGAACCCTAAACCTATCCCTAACCCTAACCCTAACCCGAACACTAACCCTAGCCCTAACCCTAACCCTAACTGAACCATAACCCTAACCGTAACCCTAACCCTAACTGAACCCTAACCCTAACCCTAACCCTGACCCTAACCCTAACTGAACACTAACCCTAACCCTAACCCTCACCCTAATCCTAACCTAACCCTACCCCTAACTGAACCCTAACCCTAAACCTAACCCTAACCCTAACTAAACCCTAACCCTAACCCTAACCCTGACCCTAACCCTAACTGAACACTAACCCTAACCCTAACCCTCACCCTAATCCTAAGCTAACCCTAACCCTAACCCTAACCCTAACCCTAACTGAACCCTAACCCTAAACCTAACCCTAACCCTAACCCTAACTCTAACCCTAACTTAACTCTAACCCTAACGCTAACCCTAACCCTAACCCTCCCCCTAACCCTAACTGAACACTAACCCTAACCCTAACCCTCACCCTAATCCTAACATAACCCTAACCCTAACCCTAAACCTAACTGAACCCTAACACTAACTGAACACTAACCCTAACCCTAAACCTTACCCTAATCCTAACCATAACCCAAACTGAACCCTAACCCTAACCCTAACCCTAAACCTAACACTAACTGAAACCTAACCATAACCCTAACCCTAACCCTAACACTTACCCTAACCCTAACCCTAACCCTAATTTAACCCTAAACCTTTCCCTACGCCTAACCCTAACCCTAACCCTAACGGAACCATAAACCTAACCCTAACCCTAATCCCTAACCCTAACCCTAACTGAACCCTAACCCTAACCCTAACCCATACTGAACCCTAATTGAACCCTAACCCTAACCCTAACCCAAACCCTAACTGAACCCTAACCTTAACCCTAACCCTAACCCTAACTGAACTCTAACCTTAATCCTAACCCTAACCCTAACCCTAACTGAACCCTAACCCTAACCCTAACTGAACCCTAACCCTAACCCTAAACCTAACCCTAACCCTAACCCTTACCCTAACACTAACTGAACGCTAACCCTAACCCTAACCCAGACACTAACCCCAACTGAACACTAACCCAAACCCTAACCCTCACCCTAATCATAACCTAACCCTAACTGAACCCTAACCATAACCCTAACCCTAACCCTAACTCTAACCCTAACTTAACTCTACCCCTAACGCTAACCCTAACCCTAACCCTAACCCTAACCCTAACCCTAACCCTAACCCTAACTGAACCCTAACCCTAACCCTAAAACTAAACCTAACCCTAACCCTAAACCTAACCCTAACCCTAACCCAACTGAACCCTAACCCTTAACATAACCCTAGACCTAATCCTAACCCTAACCCTAACCCTAACCCTAACCATAACACTAACTGAACACTTACCCCTAACCCTAACCCTTACCCTAATCCTAACCATAACCCTAACTGAACTCTAACCCTAACCCTAACCCTAACCCTAACCCTAACCCTAACCCTAACGCTAACTGAACCCTAAACCTAACCCTAAACCTAACCCTAACGCTAACCCTAACCTTAACGCTAACTGAACCCTAAACCTATCCCTAACCCTAACACTAACCCTAACACTAACTATAGCCCTAACCCTAACCCTAACTGAACCATAACCCTAACCGTAACCCTAACCCTGACCCTAACCCTAACTGAACACTAACCCTAACCCTAACCCTCACCCTAATCCTAACCTAACCCTAACCCTAACCCTTACCCTAACCCTAATTGAACCCTAACCCTAAACCTAACCCTAACCCTAACCCAAACTCTAACCCTAACTTAACTCTAACCCTAACGCTAACCCTAACCCTAACCCTCTCCCTAACCCTAACTGAACTCTAACCCTAACCCTAACCCTAACCCTAACTAAACCCTAACCCTAACTCTAACCCTGACCCTAACCCTAACTGAACACTAACCCTAACCCTAACCCTCACCCTAATCCTAACATAACCCTAACCCTAACCCTAAACCTAACTGAACACTAAACCTAACCCTAACCCTAACCCTAACCCTAACTAAACCCTAACTCTAACCCTAACCCTAACTGAAGCCTGACCCTAACCCTAACCCTAAAACTAACCCTAACCCTAACACTAACTGAACCCTAACCCTAACCCTAACCTAAACCTAACAGTAACTGAAACCTAACCATAACCCTAAACCTAACCCTAACCCTAACCCTAACCCTAAACCTATCTGTACCCTAAACCTAAACCTAACCCTAACCCTAACCCTAACCCTAACTGAACCCTAACCCTAACCATTACTCAAACCCTAACCCCTATCGCTAAACCTAACTGAACCCTAACCCTAACCCTAACCCTAATTTAATCCTAAGCCTAAATCTAACCCTAAACCTAACCCTAACCCTAACCCTAACTGAACCCTAAACCTAACCCTAACAATAAAACCTAACCCTAACCCTAACCCTTACTGAACCCTAACCCTAAGCCTAACACAACCCTGACCCTAACAATAACCCTAACCCTAAGTGAACCCTAACCCTAACCCTAACCCTAACCCTAACCCTAACCCTAAAACTAACCCTAACCCTAACCCTAACTGAACCCTAACCCTAAACCTAACCTTAACCCTAACCTAACCTAACCCTGACCCTAACCCTAACCCTAACTGAACCCTAACCCTAACCCTAACCATAACTAAACCCTTACCCTAACCATAACCCTAACCCTAACCCCTATCTCTGAACCTAACTGAACCCTCACCCTAACACTAACCCTTACTGAACCCTAACTGAACCCTAACCCTAACCCTAACCCTAACTGAACGCTAACCCTAACCCTAACCCTCACCCTAATCATAACCTAACCCTAACTGAACCCTAACCATAACCCTAACCCTAACCCTAACCCTAACTCTAACCCTAACTTAACTCTAACCCTAACGCTAACCCTAACCCTAACCCTAACCCTAACCCTAACCCTAAGTGAACTCTAACCCTAACCCTCACCCTAACCCTAACCCTAAACCTAACTGAAACCTAACCCTAAACCTAACCCTAAACCTAACCCTTACCCTAATCTTAACCCTAACCCTATCTGAACTCTAACCTTATCCCTAACCCTAACCCTAAGCCAAACACTAACCCTAACCCTAAACCTAACCCTTACCCTAATCCTAACCATAACCCTAACTGAACCCTAACCCTAACCCTAACCCTAAACATAACCCTAACGCTAAGTTAACACTAAACCTAACCCTAACCCTAACCCTAACCTTAATCCTAAATGAACCCTAGACCTTACCCTAAACCTAACCCGAACCCTAAACCTAACCCTATCCCTAACTGAACACTAACCCTAACCCTAACCCTAACACTAACCCTAACCCTATTCCTAACCCTAACCCTAAACCTAACCCTAACTGAACACTAACCCTAACCCTAACCCTAAACCTAACACTAACTGAAAACTAACCATAACCCTAACCCTAACCCTAATTTAACCCTAACCCTTTCCCTACGCCTAACCCTAACCCTAACACTAACGGAACCATAAACCTAACACTAACCCTAACCCCTATCCCTAACCCTAACTGAACCCTAACCCTAACCCTAACCCATATTGAACCCTAACTGAACCCTAACCCTAACCCTAACCCTAACCCTAACCCTAACCCTAACTGAACCCTAACCTTAACCCTAACCCTAACCTTAACTGAACTCTAACCTTAATCCTAACCCTAACCCTAACCCTAACTGAACCCTAACCCTAACCCTAACGCTAACCCTAACCCTAACCCTAACCCTAACCCTAACCCTAAGTGAACTCTAACCCTAACCCTCACCCTAACCCTAACCCTAAACCTAACTGAAACCTAACCCTAAACCTAACCCTAAACCTAACCCTTACCCTAATCTTAACCCTAACCCTATCTGAACTCTAACCTTATCCCTAACCCTAACCCTAAGCCAAACACTAACCCTAACCCTAAACCTAACCCTTACCCTAATCCTAACCATAACCCTAACTGAACCCTAACCCTAACCCTAACCCTAAACATAACCCTAACGCTAAGTTAACACTAAACCTAACCCTAACCCTAACCCTAACCTTAATCCTAAATGAACCCTAGACCTTACCCTAAACCTAACCCGAACCCTAAACCTAACCCTATCCCTAACTGAACACTAACCCTAACCCTAATCCTAACACTAACCCTAACCCTATTCCTAACCCTAACCCTAAACCTAACCCTAACTGAACACTAACCCTAACCCTAACCCTAAACCTAACACTAACTGAAAACTAACCATAACCCTAACCCTAACCCTAATTTAACCCTAACCCTTTCCCTACGCCTAACCCTAACCCTAACACTAACGGAACCATAAACCTAACCCTAACCCTAACCCCTATCCCTAACCCTAACGGAACCCTAACCCTAACCCTAACCCATATTGAACCCTAACTGAACCCTAACCCTAACCCTAACCCTAACCCTAACCCTAACCCTAACTGAACCCTAACCTTAACCCTAACCCTAACCCTAACTGAACTCTAACCTTAATCCTAACCCTAACCCTAACCCTAACTGAACCCTAACCCTAACCCTAAAACTAAACCTAACCCTAACCCTAAACCTAACCCTAACCCTAACCCTAACCCTAATGACCCTAACCCTAACCCTAACCCTAACCCTATCCCTAACACTAACACTAACCCTAACCCTAAATGAACCCTAACCCTAACCCTAACCCTAACCCTAACCTAACCCTAACCCAAAACCTTACCCTAACCCTAACGCTAACTGAACCCTAAACCTAACCCTAACCCTAACTGAACCCTAACCCTAACCCTAACCCTAACCCTAACCCTAACCCTAACCCTAACCCTAACCCTAACTGAACACTAACCCTAACCCTATCCCTTACCCTAATCCTAATCATAACCCTAACTGAACTCTAACCCTAACCCTAACGCTAACTGAATCCTAAACCTAACCCTAACCCTAACCATAACCCTAACCCTAACCCTAACCCTAACCTAACCCTAACCCTAACCCTAACCCTAAACCTAACTGAACCCTAACCCTAACCCTAACCCTAACTGAAACCTAACTGAACCCTAACCCTAACCCTAACCCTAACCCTAACTGAACCCTAACACTATCCCTAACTCTAAACCTATCTGTACCCTAAACCTAACCCTAACCCTAACCCTAACCCTAACTGAACCCTAACCCTAACCATTTCTCTAACCCTAACCCCTATCGCTAAACCTAACTGAACCCTAACCCTAACCCTAACACTAACTGAACCCTAACCCTAACCCTAACACTAACACTAACTGAAACCTAACCCTAAGCCTAAACCTAACTCTAACCATAACCATTACTCTAACCCTAACCCCTATCGCTAAACCGAATTGAACCCTAACCCTAACCCTAACCCTAACGCTAACTGAACCCTAACCCAAACCCTAACCCTAACTGAAACCTAACCCTAACCCTAAACCTAAACCTAACCCTAACCGTAATTTAATCCTAACCCTAAACCTAACCCTAACCCTAACCCTAACTGAACCCTAAACCTAACCGTAACACTAACCCCTAACGCTAACCCTAACTGAACCCTAAACCTAACCCTAACCCTAATCCATACTGAACCCTAACTGAACCCTAACACTAACCCTAACCCTAACCCTAACTGAACCCTAACCCTAACCATAACCCTAACCCTAACTGAACTCTAACCCTAACCCTAACCCTAACTGAACCCTAACCCTAACCCTAAACCTAACCGTAACCCTACCTAAACCCTAACCCTAACCCTAACCCTAACCCTAACCCTAACCCTAAACCTAACCGTAACACTACCTAAACCCTAAACCTAATTCTAAACCTAACCCTAACCCTAACCCTAACTGAAACCTAACCCTTAACCTAACCCTAACCCTAACCCTAACCCAACTGAACCCTAACACTTAACATAACCCTAGCCCTAAACCTAACCCTAACCCTTACCATAACCCTAACACTAACCCTTACTGAAGCCTAAACCTAACCATAACCCTAACCCTAACCCTAACTGAAACCTAACCCTAACCCTAACCCTAAACCTAACCCTAACCCTAACACTAACTGAACACTAACCCTAACCCTATCCCTTACCCTAATACTAACCATAACCCTAACTGAACTCTAACCCTAACCTTAACCCTAACCCTAACGCTAACTGAACCCTAAACCTAACCCTAACCCTAACCCTAACCCTAACACTAACACTAACCTTAACCCTAACTGAACCCTAACCCTAACCCTAACCCTAACCTAACCCTAACCCAAACCCTAACCCTATCCCTAACCCTAACTGAACCCTAACCCTAACCCTAACCCTAACTGAACCCTAACCCTAACCCTAACCCTAACCATAAACCTAACCCTAACCCTAACCATAACCCTAACCCTAACTGAACCCTAACCCTAACCCTAAACCTAACCTAACCCTAACCCTAACCCTAACCCTAAACCTAACTGAACCCTAACCCTAACCCTAACCCTAACTGAAACCTAACTGAACCCTAGCCCTAACCCTAACCCTAACCCTAACTGAACCCTAACCCTATCCCTAACTCTAAACCTATCTGTACCCTAAACCTAACCCTAACCCTAACCCTAACCCTAACTGAACCCTAACCCTAACCATTACTCTAACCCTAACCCCTATCGCTAAACCTAACTGAACCCTAACCCTAACCCTAACCCTAACGCTAACTGAACCCTAACCCTAACCCTAACCCTAACCCTAACTGAAACTTAACCCTAACCCTAAACCTAAACCTAACCCTAACTGTAATTTAATCCTAACCCTAAACCTAACCCTAACCCTAACCCTAACTGAACCCTAAACCTAACCGTAACACTAAACCCTAACGCTAACCCTAACTGAACCCTAACCCTAACTCAGCCCTAATCAATACTGAACACTAACTGAACCCTAACACTAACCCTAACCCTAACCCTAACTGAACCCTAACCCTAACCATAACCATAAACCTAACTGAACTCTAACCCTAACCCTAACCCTAACTGAACCCTAACCCTAACCCTAAACCTAACCGTAACCTTACCTAAAACCTAACCCTAATTCTAAACCTAACCCTAACCCTAACCCTAACTGAACGCTAACCCTAACCCTAACCCTAAACCTAACCCTAACCCTAACACTAACTGAACACTAACCCTAACCCTAACCCTAACCCTAACCTAACCCTAACCCAAACCCTAACCCTAACCCTAACTCTAACTGAACCCTAACCCTAACCCTAACCCTAACCCTAACCTAACCCTAACCCAAACCCTAACCCTAACCCTAACCCTAAATGAACCCTAACCCTAACCCTAACCCTAACCTTAACCCTAACCCTAACACTAACACTAACTGAACACTAACCCTAACCCTATCCCTTGCCCTAATCCTAATCATAACCCTAAACCTAACGCTAACTGAACCCTAAACCTAACCCTAACCCTAACAATAACACTAACCCTAACTGAACCCTAACCCTAACCCTAACCCTAACCTAACCCTAACCCTAACCCTAACCCTAAACCTAACTGAACACTAACCCTAACCCTAACCCTAACTGAAACATAACTGAACCCTAACCCTAACCCTAACCCTAACTGAAAAATAAACCTATCCCTAACTCTAAACCTATCTGTACCCTAACCCTAACCCTAACCCTAACCCTAACCCTAACTGAACCCTAACCCTAACCATTACTCTAACCCTAAGCCCTATCGCTAAACCAAACTGAACCCTAACCCTAACCCTAACCCTAACACTAACTGAACCCTAACCCTAACCCTAACCCTAACCCTAACTGAAACCTAACCCTAAGCCTAAACCTAACCCTAACCCTAACCATTACTCTAACCCTAACCCCTATCGCTAAACCTAACTGAACCCTAATCCTAACCCTAACCCTAACGCTAACTGAACCCTAACCCTAACCCTAACCCTAATCCTTACCCTAACCCTAACCCTAACCCTAACCCTAACCCTAAACCTAACCCTAACCCTAACCCTAACTTAACCCTAAACCTAACCGTAACACTAACCCCTAACGCTAACCCTAACTGAACCCTAACCCTAACCCTAACCCTAATCCATACTGAACCCTAACTGAACCCTAACACTAATCCTAACCCTAACCCTAACTGAACCCTAACCCTAACCATAACCCTAACCCTAACTGAACTCTAACCCTAACCCTAACCCTACCTGAACCCTAACCCTAACCCTAAACCTAACCGTAACCCTACCTAAACCCTAACCCTTGCCCTAATTCTAAACCTAACCCTAACCCTAACTGAACCCTAACCCTAACCCTAACCCTAAACCTAACCCTAACCCTAACACTAACTGAACACTAACCCTAACCCTATCCCTTACCCTAATACTAACCATAACCCTAACTGAACTCTAACCCTAAGCTTAACCCTAACCCTAACGCTAACTGAACCCTAAACCTAACCCTAACCCTAACCCTAACACTAACCCTAACCCTAACCCTAACTGAACCCTAACCCTAACCCTAACCTAACCCTAACTCAAAACCTAACCCTAACCCTAACCCTAACTGAACCCTAACACTAACCCTAACCCTAACTAAACCCTTACACTAACCATAACCCTAACCATAACCCCTATCTCTAAACCTAACTGAACCCTCACCCTAACACTAACCCTAACTGAACCCTAACTGAACCCTAACCGTAACCCTAACCCTAACTGAACCCTAACCCTAACCCTGACCCTAACCCTAACTGAACACTAACGCTAACCCTAACCCTCACCCTAACCCTAACCCTAAACCTAACTGAAACCTAACCCTAAACCTAACCCTAAACCTAACCCTTACCCTAATCTTAACCATAACCCTATCTGAACTCTAACCTTATCCCTAACCCTAACCCTAAGCCAAACACTAACCCTAACCCTAAACCAAACCCTTACCCTAATCCTAACCATAACCCTAACTGAACCCTAACCCTAACCCTAACCCTAAACATAACCCTAACCCTAAACATAACCCTAACGCTAAGTTAACACTAAACCTAACCCTAACCCTAACCCTAACCTTAATCCTAAATGAACCCTAGACCTTACCCTAAACCTAACCCGAACCCTAAACCTAACCCTATCCCTAACTGAACACTAACCCTAAACCTAACCCTAACCCTAACCCTAACCCTATTCCTAACCCTAACCCTAACCCTAACCCTAACTGAACCCTAACTGAACCCTAACCCTAACCCTAACCCTAACCCTAAACCTAACACTAACTGAAACCTAACCATAACCCTAACCCTAACCCTAACACTTACACTATCCCTAACTGAACTCTAACCCTAACACTAACCCTAACCCTAACCCTAACCCTAAACCTAACTGAAACCTAAACCTAAACCTAACCCTAAACCTAACCCTTACCCTAATCTTAACCCTAACCCTATCTGAACTCTAACCTTATCCCTAACCCTAACCCTAAGCCAAACACTAACCCTAACCCTAAACCTAACCCTTACCCTAATCCTAACCATAACCCTAACTGAACCCTAACCCTAACCCTAACCCTAAACATAACCCTAACGCTAAGTTAACACTAAACATAACCCTAACCCTAACCCTAACCCTATCCCTAACTGAACACTAACCCTAACCCAAACCCTAACCCTAACCCGATTCCTAACCCTAACCCTAACCCGAACCCTAACTGAACCCTAACCCTAACCCTAACTCTAAACCTAACACTAACTGAAACCTAACCATAACCCTAACCCTAACCCTAACACTTACCCTAACCCTAACCCTAACCCTAAGTTAACCCTAACCCTTTCCCTACGCATAACCCTAACCCTAACCCTAACGGAACCAAAAACATAACCCTAACCCTAACCCCTAACCCTAACCCTAACTGAACCCTAACCCTAACCCTAACCCATACTGAACCCTAACTGAACCCTAACCCTAACCCTAACCCTAACCCTAACCCTAACTGAACGCTAACCCTAACCCTAACCCTAAACCTAACTGAACTCTAACCTTAATCCTAACCCTAACCCTAACCCTAACTGAACCCTAAACCTAACCCTAAAACTAAACATAACCCTAACCCTAAACCTAACCCTAACCCTAACCCAACTGAACCCTAACCCTTAACATAACCCTATCCCTAATCCTAACCCTAACCGTAACCCTAACCCTAACCCTAACCCTAACACTAACTGAACACTTACCCCTAACCCTAACCCTTACCCTAATCCTAACCATAACCCTAACTGAACTCTAACCCTAACCGTAACCCTAACCCTAACACTAACCCTAAAGCTAACTGAACCCT
>JAKCOZ010000008.1:40437046-40444546 GCA_022605955.1 Rallus limicola
ACCCTAACCCTAACCCTAACCCTAACTGAAACCTAACCCTAAGCCTAAACCTAACCCTAACCCTAACCATTACTCTAACCCTAAACCCTATCGCTAAACCTAACTGAACCCTAACCCTAACCATAACCCTAACACTAACTGAACTCTAACCCTAACCCTAGCCCTAACTGAACCCTAAACCTAACCCTAAACCTAACCGTAACCCTACGTAAACCCTAACCCTAATTCTAAACCTACCCCTAACCCTAACCCTAACTGAACCCTAATCCTAACCCTAACCCTAAACCTAACCCTAACCCTAACACTAACTGAACACTAACCCTAACCTTATCCCTTACCCTAATACTAACCATAACCCTAACTGAACTCTAACCCTAACCTTAACCATAACCCTAACGCTAACTGAACCTTAAACCTAACCCTAACCCTAACCCTAACCCTAACACTAACCCTAACACTAACCCTAACTGAACCCTAACCCTAACCCTAACCCTAACCCTAACCTAACCCTAACCCAAACCCTAACCCTAACCCTAACCCTAACTGAACCCTAACCCTAACCCTAACCCTAACTAAACCCTTACCCTAACCATAACCCTAACCCTAACCCCTATCTCTAAACCTAACTGAACCCTCACCCTAACACTAACCCTAACTGAACCCTAACTGAACCCTAACCGTAACCCTAACCCTAACTGAACCCTAACCCTAACCGTGACCCTAACCCTAATTGAACACTAATGTTAACCCTAACCCTCACCCTAACCCTAACCCTAAACGTAACTGAAACCTAACCCTAAACCTAACCCTAAACCTAACCCTTACCCTAATCTTAACCCTAACCCTATCTGAACTCTAACCTTATCCCTAACCCTAACCCTAAGCCAATCACTAACCCTAACCCTAAACCTAAACCTTACCCTAATCCTAACCATAACCCTAACTGAACCCTAACCCTAACCCTAACCCTAAACATAACCCTAAAGCTAAGTTAACAATAAACCTAACACTAAACCTAACCCTAACCTTAATCCTAAATGAACCCTAGACCTTACCCTAAACCTAACCCGAAACCTAAACCTAACCCTATCTCTAACTGAACACTAACCCTAACCCTAACCCTAACCCTAACCCTAACCCTATTCCTAACCCTAACCCTAACCCTAACCCTAACTGAACCCTAACTGAACCCTAACCCTAACCCTAACCCTAAACCTAACACTAACTGAAACCTAACCATAACCCTAACCATAACCCTAACACTTACCCTAACCCTAACTGAACTCTAACCCTAACACTAACCCTAACCCTAACCCTAACCCTAAACCTAACTGAAACCTAACCCTAAACCTAACCCTAAACCTAACCCTTACCCTAATCTTAACCCTAACCCTATCTGAACTCTAACTTTATCCCTAACCCTAACCCTAAGCCAAACACTAACCCTAACCCTAAACCTAACCCTAACCCTAACCCTAACCCTAACCCTAACCCTAACCCTAACCATAACCCTAACTGAACCCTAACCCTAACCCTAACCCTAAACATAACTCTAATGCTAAATTAACACTAAACCTAACCCTAACCCTAACCCTAACCCTATCCCTAACTAAATACTAACCCTAACCCTAAACCTAACCCTAACCCTAACCCCATTCCTAACCCCTACCCTAACCCGAACCCTAACTGAACCCTAACCCTAACCCTAACCCTAAAGCTAACACTAACTGAAACCTAACCATAACCCTAACCCTAACCCTAACACTTACCCTAACCCTAACCCTAACGGAACCATAAACCTAACCCTAACCCTAACCCCTAACCCTAACCCTAACTGAAACCTAACCCTAACGCTAACCCATACTGAAACCTAACTGAACCCTAACCCTAACCCTAACCCTAACCCTAACCCTAACCCTAACTGAACCCTAACCCTTACCCCAACCCTAACTGAACTCTAACCTTAATCCTAACCCTAACCCTAACCCTAACTGAACCCTAACCCTAACCCTGAAACTAAACCTAAACCTAACCCTAAACCTAACCCTAACCCTAACCCAACTGAACACTTAACCCTAACCCTAACCCTTCCCCTAATCCTAACAATAACCCTAACTGAACTCTAACCCTAACCCTAACCCTAACCCTAACACTAACCCTAACCCTAACCCTAACACTAACTGAACACTTAACCCTAACCCTAACCCTTACTCTAATCCTAACCATAACCCTAACTGAACTCTAACCCTAACCCTAGCCCTAACCCTAACCCTATCCCTAAAGCTAACTGAACCCTAAACCTAACCCTAAACCTAACCCTAACGCTAACCCTAACCTTAACGCTAACTGAACCCTAAACCTATCCCTAACCCTAACCCTAACCCTAACACTAACCCTAGCCCTAACCCTAACCCTAACTGAACCATAATCCTAACCGTAACCCTAACCCTAACTGAACCCTAACCCTAACCCTAACCCTGACCCTAACCCTAACTGAACACTAACCCTAACCCTAACCCTCACCCTAATCCTAACCTAACCCTACCCCTAACTGAACCCTAACCCTAAACCTAACCCTAACCCTAACTGAACCCTAACCCTAACCCTAACCCTGACCCTAACCCTAACTGAACACTAACCCTAACCCTAACCCTCACCCTAATCCTAACATAACCCTAACCCTAACCCTCCCCCTAACCCTAACTGAACACTAACCCTAACCCTAACCCTCACCCTAATCCTAACATAACCCTAACCCTAACCCTAAACCTAACTGAACCCTAACACTAACTGAACACTAACCCTAACCCTAAACCTTACCCTAATCCTAACCATAACCCTAACTGAACTCTAACCCTAACCCTAACCCTAACGGTAACTGAACCATAAACCTAACCCTAACACTACCCCTAACCCTAACCCTAACTGAAGCCTAACCCTTACCCTAACCCTAACCTAAGCCTAACCCTAACCTAAACCTAACAGTAACTGAAACCAAACCATAACCCTAAAACTAACCCTAACCCTAACCCTAACCCTAAACCTATCTGTACCCTAAACCTAAACCTAACCCTAACCCTAACCCTATTCCTAACCCTAACCCTAACCCTAACCCTAACTGAACCCTAACTGAACCCTAACCCTAACCCTAACCCTAAACCTAACACTAACTGAAACCTAACCATAACCCTAACCCTAACCCTAACACTTACCCTAACCCTAACCCTAACCCTAATTTAACCCTAAACCTTTCCCTACGCCTAACCCTAACCCTAACCCTAACGGAACCATAAAACTAACCCTAACCCTAACCCCTAACCCTAACCCTAACTGAACCCTAACCCTAACCCTAACCCATACTGAACCCTAACTGAACCCTAACCCTAACCCTAACCCAAACCCTAACTGAACCCTAACCTTAACCCTAACCCTAACCCTAACTGAACTCTAACCTTAATCCTAACCCTAACCCTAACCCTAACTGAACCCTAACCCTAACCCTAAAACTAAACCTAACCCTAACCCTAAACCTAACCCTAACCCTAACCCTAACCCTAACACTAACTGAACGCTAACCCTAACCATAACCCTGACCGTAACACTAACTGAACACTAACCCTAACCCTAACCCTCACCCTAATCATAACCTAACCCTAACTGAATCCTAACCATAACCCTAACCCTAACCCTAACTCTAACCCTAACTTAAATCTACCCCTAACGCTAACCCTAACCCTAACCCTAACCCTAACCCTAACCCTAACCCTAACCCTAACTGAACCCTAACCCTAAACCTAAAACTAAACCTAACCCTAACCCTAAACCTAACCCTAACCCTAACCCAACTGAACCCTAACCCTTAACATAACCCTAGCCCTAATCCTAACCCTAACCCTAACCCTAACCCTAACCCTAACCCTAACCCTTACCCTAATCCTAACCATAACCATAACTGAACTCTAACCCTAACCCTAACCCTAACCCTAACCCTAACCCTAACGCTAACTGAACCCTAAACCTAACCCTAAACCTAACCCTAACGCTAACCCTAACCTTAACGCTAACTGAACCCTAAACCTATCCCTAACCCTAACACTAACCCTAACCGTAACTCTAACCCTGACCCTAACCCTAACTGAACACTAAACCTAACCCTAACCCTCACCCTAATCCTAACCTAACCCTAACCCTAACCCTTACCCTAACCCTAAATGAACCCTAACCCTAAACCTAACCCTAACCCTAACCCTAACTCTAACCCTAACTTAACTCTAACCCTAACGTTAACCCTAACCCTAACCTTCTCCCTAACCCTAACTGAACTCTAACCCTAACCCTAACCCTAACCCTAACTAAACCCTAACCCTAACCCTAACCCTGACCCTAACCCTAACTGAACACTAACCCTAACCCTAACCCTCACCCTAATCCTAACATAACCCTAACCCTAACCCTAAACCTAACTGAACCCTAACCCTAACCCTAACCCTAACCCTAACCCTAACTAAACCCTAACCCTAACCCTAACCCTAACTGAAGCCTGACCCTAACCCTAACCCTAAAACTAACCCTAACCCTACCCCTAACTGAACCCTAACCCTAAACCTAACCTTAACCCTAACCTAACCTAACCCTGACCCTAACCCTAACCCTAACTGAACCCTAACCTTAACGCTAACCCTAACACTAACCCTAACCCTAACTATACCCTCACTCTAACCATAACCCTAACACTAACCCCTATCTCTAAACCTAACTGAACCCTAACCCTAACCCTAACCCTATCTGAACCCTAACTGAACCCTAACCCTAACCCTAACCCTAACCCTAACTGAACCCTAACCCTAACCCTAACCCTAACTGAACTCTAACCTTAATCCTAACCGTAACCCTAACCCTAACTGAACCCTAACCCTAACCCTAAAACTAAACCTAATCCTAACCCTAACCCTAACCCTAACCCTAACACTAACTGAACACTTAACCCTAACCCTAACCCTTACCCTAATCCTTACCATAACCCTAACTGAACTCTAACCCTAACCCTAACCCTAACACTAACCCTAACGCTAACTGAACTCTAAACCTAACCCTAAACCTAACCCTAACGCTAACCCTAAACTTAACGCTAACTGAACCCTAAACCTATCCCTAACCCTAAACCTAACCCTAACACTAACCCTAGCCCTAACCCTAACCCTAACTGAACCATAACCCTAACCGTAACCCTAACCCTAACTGAACCCTAACCCTAACCCTAACCCTGACCCTAACCCTAACTGAACACTAACCCTAACCCTAACCCTCACCCTAATCCTAACCTAACCCTACCCCTAACTGAACCCTAACCCTAACCCTAACCCTGACCCTAACCCTAACTGAACACTAACCCTAACCCTAACCCTCACCCTAATCCTAAGCTACACCCTAACCCTAACCCTAACCCTAACCCTAACTGAACCCTAACCCTAAACCTAACCCTAACCCTAACCCTAACTCTAACCCTAACTTAACTCTAACCCTAACGCTAACCCTAACCCTAACCCTCCCCCTAACCCTAACTGAACACTAACCCTAACCCTAACCCTCACCCTAATCCTAACATAACCCTAACCCTAACCCTAAACCTAACTGAACCCTAACACTAACTGAACACTAACCCTAACCCTAAACCTTACCCTAATCCTAACCATAACCCTAACTGAACCCTAACCCTAACCCTAACCCTAAACCTAACACTAACTGAAACCTAACCATAACCCTAACCCTAACCCTAACACTTACCCTAACCCTAACCCTAACCCTAATTTAACCCTAAACCTTTCCCTACGCCTAACCCTAAACCTAACCCTAACGGAACCATAAACCTAACCCTAACCCTAATCCCTAACCCTAACCCTAACTGAACCCTAACCCTAACCCTAACCCATACTGAACCCTAATTGAACCCTAACCCTAACCCTAACCCAAACCCTAACTGAACCCTAACCTTAACCCTAACCCTAACCCTAACTGAACTCTAACCTTAATCCTAACCCTAACCCTAACCCTAACTGAACCCTAACCCTAACCCTAACCCTAACCCTAACCCTAACCCTAAACCTAACCCTAACCCTAACCCTAACCCTAACACTAACTGAACGCTAACCCTAACCCTAACCCTGACCCTAACCCCAACTGAACACTAACCCAAACCCTAACCCTCACCCTAATCATAACCTAACCCTAACTGAACCCTAACCATAACCCTAACCCTAACCCTAACTCTAACCCTAACTTAACTCTACCCCTAACGCTAACCCTAACCCTAACCCTAACCCTAACCCTAACCCTAACCCTAACCCTAACTGAACCCTAACCCTAACCCTAAAACTAAACCTAACCCTAACCCTAAACCTAACCCTAACCCTAACCCAACTGAACCCTAACCCTTAACATAACCCTAGACCTAATCCTAACCCTAACCCTAACCCTAACCCTAACCCTAACCCTAACACTAACTGAACACTTACCCCTAACCCTAACCCTTACCCTAATCCTAACCATAACCCTAACTGAACTCTAACCCTAACCCTAACCCTAACCCTAACCCTAACGCTAACTGAACCCTAAACCTAACCCTAAACCTAACCCTAACGCTACCCTAACCTTAACGCTAACTGAACCCTAAACCTATCCCTAACCCTAACACTAACCCTAACACTAACTATAGCCCTAACCCTAACCCTAACTGAACCATAACCCTAACCGTAACCCTAACCCTGACCCTAACCCTAACTGAACACTAACCCTAACCCTAACCCTCACCCTAATCCTAACCTAACCCTAACCCTAACCCTTACCCTAACCCTAATTGAACCCTAACCCTAAACCTAACCCTAACCCTAACCCTAACTCTAACCCTAACTTAACTCTAACCCTAACGCTAACCCTAACCCTAACCCTCTCCCTAACCCTAACTGAACTCTAACCCTAACCCTAACCCTAACCCTAACTAAACCCTAACCCTAACCCTAACACTGACCCTAACCCTAACTGAACACTAACCCTAACCCTAACCCTCACCCTAATCCTAACATAACCCTAACCCTAACCCTAAACCCAACTGAACCCTAAACCTAACCCTAACCCTAACCCTAACCCTAACTAAACCCTAACCCTAATCCTAACCCTAACTGAAGCCTGACCCTAACCCTAACCCTAAAACTAACCCTAACCCTAACACTAACTGAACCCTAACCCTAACCCTAACCTAAGCCTAACAGTAACTGAAACCTAACCATAACCCTAAACCTAACCCTAACCCTAACCCTAACCCTAACCCTAAACCTATCTGTACCCTAAACCTAAACCTAACCCTAACCCTAACCCTAACCCTAACTGAACCCTAACCCTAACCATTACTCAAACCCTAACCCCTATCGCTAAACCTAACTGAACCCTAACCCTAACCCTAACCCTAATTTAATCCTAACCCTAAATCTAACCCTAAACCTAACC
>JAKCOZ010000008.1:40454546-40457046 GCA_022605955.1 Rallus limicola
ACTGAACACTAACCCAAACCCTAACCCTCACCCTAATCATAACCTAACCCTAACTGAACCCTAACCATAACCCTAACCCTAACCCTAACTCTAACCCTAACTTAACTCTACCCCTAACGCTAACCCTAACCCTAACCCTAACCCTAACCCTAACCCTAACCCTAACCCTAACCCTAACCCTAACTGAACCCTAACCCTAACCCTAAAACTAAACCTAACCCTAACCCTAAACCTAACCCTAACCCTAACCCAACTGAACCCTAACCCTTAACATAACCCTAGACCTAATCCTAACCCTAACCCTAACCCTAACCCTAACCCTAACACTAACTGAACACTTACCCCTAACCCTAACCCTTACCCTAATCCTAACCATAACCCTAACTGAACTCTAACCCTAACCCTAACCCTAACCCTAACCCTAACGCTAACTGAACCCTAAACCTAACCCTAAACCTAACCCTAACGCTTCCCTAACCTTAACGCTAACTGAACCCTAAACCTATCCCTAACCCTAACACTAACCCTAACACTAACTATAGCCCTAACCCTAACCCTAACTGAACCATAACCCTAACCGTAACCCTAACCCTGACCCTAACCCTAACTGAACACTAACCCTAACCCTAACCCTCACCCTAATCCTAACCTAACCCTAACCCTAACCCTTACCCTAACCCTAATTGAACCCTAACCCTAAACCTAACCCTAACCCTAACCCTAACTCTAACCCTAACTTAACTCTAACCCTAACGCTAACCCTAACCCTAACCCTCTCCCTAACCCTAACTGAACTCTAACCCTAACCCTAACCCTAACCCTAACTAAACCCTAACCCTAACCCTAACCCTGACCCTAACCCTAACTGAACACTAACCCTAACCCTAACCCTCACCCTAATCCTAACATAACCCTAACCCTAACCCTAAACCCAACTGAACCCTAAACCTAACCCTAACCCTAACCCTAACCCTAACTAAACCCTAACCCTAATCCTAACCCTAACTGAAGCCTGACCCTAACCCTAACCCTAAAACTAACCCTAACCCTAACACTAACTGAACCCTAACCCTAACCCTAACCTAAACCTAACAGTAACTGAAACCTAACCACAACCCTAAACCTAACCCTAACCCTAACCCTAACCCTAAACCTATCTGTACCCTAAACCTAAACCTAACCCTAACCCTAACCCTAACCCTAACTGAACCCTAACCCTAACCATTACTCAAACCCTAACCCCTATCGCTAAACCTAACTGAACCCTAACCCTAACCCTAACCCTAATTTAATCCTAACCCTAAATCTAACCCTAAACCTAACCCTAACCCTAACCCTAACTGAACCCTAAACCTAACCCTAACAATAAAACCTAACCCTAACCCTAACCCTAACTGAACCCTAACCCTAAGCCTAACACAACCCTGACCCTAACAATAACCCTAACCCTAACTGAACCCTAACCCTAACCCTACCCCTAACTGAACTCTAACCCTAATCCTAACCCTAACCCTAACCCTAAGTGAACCCTAACCCTAACCCTAACCCTAACCCTAACCCTAACCCTAAAACTAACCCTAACCCTAACCCTAACTGAACCCTAACCCTAAACCTAACCTTAACCCTAACCTAACCTAACCCTGACCCTAACCCTAACCCTAACTGAACCCTAACCCTAACCCTAACCATAACTAAACCCTTACCCTAACCATAACCCTAACCCTAACCCCTATCTCTGAACCTAACTGAACCCTCACCCTAACACTAACCCTTACTGAACCCTAACTGAACCCTAACCCTAACCCTAACCCGTACTGAACGCTAACCCTAACCCTAACCCTCACCCTAATCATAACCTAACCCTAACTGAACCCTAACCATAACCCTAACCCTAACCCTAAACCTAACTCTAACCCTAACTTAACTCTAACCCTAACGCTAACCCTAACCCTAACCCTAACCCTAACCCTAACCCTAAGTGAACTCTAACCCTAACCCTCACCCTAACCCTAACCCTAAACCTAACTGAAACCTAACCCTAAACCTAACCCTAAACCTAACCCTTACCCTAATCTTAACCCTAACCCTATCTGAACTCTAACCTTATCCCTAACCCTAACCCTAAGCCAAACACTAACCCTAACCCTAAACCTAACCCTTACCCTAATCCTAACCATAACCCTAACTGAACCCTAACCCTAACCCTAACCCTAAACATAACCCTAACGCTAAGTTAACACTAAACCTAACCCTAACCCTAACCCTAACCTTAATCCTAAATGAACCCTAGACCTTACCCTAAACCTAACCCGAACCCTAAACCTAACCCTATCCCTAACTGAACAATAACCCTAACCCTAACCCTAACACTAACCCTAACCCTATTCCTAACCCTAACCCTAAACCTAACCCTAACTGAACACTAACCCTAACCCTAACCCTAAACCTAACACTAACTGAAAACTAACCATAACCCTAACCCTAACCCTAATTTAACCCT
>JAKCOZ010000008.1:40464546-40472046 GCA_022605955.1 Rallus limicola
CTAAACCTAATCCTAACCCTAACCCTAACCCTAACCCTAACACTAACTGAACACTTAACCCTAACCCTAACCCTTACCCTAATCCTTACCATAACCCTAACTGAACTCTAACCCTAACCCTAACCCTAAAACTAACCCTAACGCTAACTGAACCCTAAACCTAACCCTAAACCTAACCCTAACGCTAACCCTAAACTTAACGCTAACTGAACCCTAAACCTATCCCTAACCCTAACCCTAACCCTAACACTAACCCTAGCCCTAACCCTAACCCTAACTGAACCATAACCCTAACCGTAACCCTAACCCTAACTGAACCCTAACCCTAACCCTAACCCTGACCCTAACCCTAACTGAACACTAACCCTAACCCTAACCCTCACCCTAATCCTAACCTAACCCTACCCCTAACTGAACCCTAACCCTAAACCTAACCCTAACCCTAACTGAACCCTAACCCTAACCCTAACCCTGACCCTAACCCTAACTGAACACTAACCCTAACCCTAACCCTCACCCTAATCCTAAGCTAACCCTAACCCTAACCCTAACCCTAACCCTAACTGAACCCTAACCCTAAACCTAACCCTAACCCTAACCCTAACTCTAACCCTAACTTAACTCTAACCCTAACGCTAACCCTAACCCTAACCCTCCCCCTAACCCTAACTGAACACTAACCCTAACCCTAACCCTCACCCTAATCCTAACATAACCCTAACCCTAACCCTAAACCTAACTGAACCCTAACACTAACTGAACACTAACCCTAACCCTAAACCTTACCCTAATCCTAACCATAACCCTAACTGAACCCTAACCCTAACCCTAACCCTAAACCTAACACTAACTGAAACCTAACCATAACCCTAACCCTAACCCTAACACTTACCCTAACCCTAACCCTAACCCTAATTTAACCCTAAACCTTTCCCTACGCCTAACCCTAACCCTAACCCTAACGGAACCATAAACCTAACCCTAACCCTAATCCCTAACCCTAACCCTAACTGAACCCTAACCCTAACCCTAACCCATACTGAACCCTAATTGAACCCTAACCCTAACCCTAACCCAAACCCTAACTGAACCCTAACCTTAACCCTAACCCTAACCCTAACTGAACTCTAACCTTAATCCTAACCCTAACCCTAACCCTAACTGAACCCTAACCCTAACCCTAACTGAACCCTAACCCTAACCCTAAACCTAACCCTAACCCTAACCCTTACCCTAACACTAACTGAACGCTAACCCTAACCCTAACCCAGACACTAACCCCAACTGAACACTAACCCAAACCCTAACCCTCACCCTAATCATAACCTAACCCTAACTGAACCCTAACCATAACCCTAACCCTAACCCTAACTCTAACCCTAACTTAACTCTACCCCTAACGCTAACCCTAACCCTAACCCTAACCCTAACCCTAACCCTAACCCTAACCCTAACTGAACCCTAACCCTAACCCTAAAACTAAACCTAACCCTAACCCTAAACCTAACCCTAACCCTAACCCAACTGAACCCTAACCCTTAACATAACCCTAGACCTAATCCTAACCCTAACCCTAACCCTAACCCTAACCATAACACTAACTGAACACTTACCCCTAACCCTAACCCTTACCCTAATCCTAACCATAACCCTAACTGAACTCTAACCCTAACCCTAACCCTAACCCTAACCCTAACCCTAACCCTAACGCTAACTGAACCCTAAACCTAACCCTAAACCTAACCCTAACGCTAACCCTAACCTTAACGCTAACTGAACCCTAAACCTATCCCTAACCCTAACACTAACCCTAACACTAACTATAGCCCTAACCCTAACCCTAACTGAACCATAACCCTAACCGTAACCCTAACCCTGACCCTAACCCTAACTGAACACTAACCCTAACCCTAACCCTCACCCTAATCCTAACCTAACCATAACCCTAACCCTTACCCTAACCCTAATTGAACCCTAACCCTAAACCTAACCCTAACCCTAACCCTAACTCTAACCCTAACTTAACTCTAACCCTAACGCTAACCCTAACCCTAACCCTCTCCCTAACCCTAACTGAACTCTAACCCTAACCCTAACCCTAACCCTAACTAAACCCTAACCCTAACTCTAACCCTGACCCTAACCCTAACTGAACACTAACCCTAACCCTAACCCTCACCCTAATCCTAACATAACCCTAACCCTAACCCTAAACCTAACTGAACACTAAACCTAACCCTAACCCTAACCCTAACCCTAACTAAACCCTAACTCTAACCCTAACCCTAACTGAAGCCTGACCCTAACCCTAACCCTAAAACTAACCCTAACCCTAACACTAACTGAACCCTAACCCTAACCCTAACCTAAACCTAACAGTAACTGAAACCTAACCATAACCCTAAACCTAACCCTAACCCTAACCCTAACCCTAAACCTATCTGTACCCTAAACCTAAACCTAACCCTAACCCTAACCCTAACCCTAACTGAACCCTAACCCTAACCATTACTCAAACCCTAACCCCTATCGCTAAACCTAACTGAACCCTAACCCTAACCCTAACCCTAATTTAATCCTAAGCCTAAATCTAACCCTAAACCTAACCCTAACCCTAACCCTAACTGAACCCTAAACCTAACCCTAACAATAAAACCTAACCCTAACCCTAACCCTTACTGAACCCTAACCCTAAGCCTAACACAACCCTGACCCTAACAATAACCCTAACCCTAAGTGAACCCTAACCCTAACCCTAACCCTAACCCTAACCCTAACCCTAAAACTAACCCTAACCCTAACCCTAACTGAACCCTAACCCTAAACCTAACCTTAACCCTAACCTAACCTAACCCTGACCCTAACCCTAACCCTAACTGAACCCTAACCCTAACCCTAACCATAACTAAACCCTTACCCTAACCATAACCCTAACCCTAACCCCTATCTCTGAACCTAACTGAACCCTCACCCTAACACTAACCCTTACTGAACCCTAACTGAACCCTAACCCTAACCCTAACCCTAACTGAACGCTAACCCTAACCCTAACCCTCACCCTAATCATAACCTAACCCTAACTGAACCCTAACCATAACCCTAACCCTAACCCTAACCCTAACTCTAACCCTAACTTAACTCTAACCCTAACGCTAACCCTAACCCTAACCCTAACCCTAACCCTAACCCTAAGTGAACTCTAACCCTAACCCTCACCCTAACCCTAACCCTAAACCTAACTGAAACCTAACCCTAAACCTAACCCTAAACCTAACCCTTACCCTAATCTTAACCCTAACCCTATCTGAACTCTAACCTTATCCCTAACCCTAACCCTAAGCCAAACACTAACCCTAACCCTAAACCTAACCCTTACCCTAATCCTAACCATAACCCTAACTGAACCCTAACCCTAACCCTAACCCTAAACATAACCCTAACGCTAAGTTAACACTAAACCTAACCCTAACCCTAACCCTAACCTTAATCCTAAATGAACCCTAGACCTTACCCTAAACCTAACCCGAACCCTAAACCTAACCCTATCCCTAACTGAACACTAACCCTAACCCTAACCCTAACACTAACCCTAACCCTATTCCTAACCCTAACCCTAAACCTAACCCTAACTGAACACTAACCCTAACCCTAACCCTAAACCTAACACTAACTGAAAACTAACCATAACCCTAACCCTAACCCTAATTTAACCCTAACCCTTTCCCTACGCCTAACCCTAACCCTAACACTAACGGAACCATAAACCTAACACTAACCCTAACCCCTATCCCTAACCCTAACTGAACCCTAACCCTAACCCTAACCCATATTGAACCCTAACTGAACCCTAACCCTAACCCTAACCCTAACCCTAACCCTAACCCTAACTGAACCCTAACCTTAACCCTAACCCTAACCTTAACTGAACTCTAACCTTAATCCTAACCCTAACCCTAACCCTAACTGAACCCTAACCCTAACCCTAAAACTAAACCTAACCCTAACCCTAACCCTAACCCTAACCCTAAGTGAACTCTAACCCTAACCCTCACCCTAACCCTAACCCTAAACCTAACTGAAACCTAACCCTAAACCTAACCCTAAACCTAACCCTTACCCTAATCTTAACCCTAACCCTATCTGAACTCTAACCTTATCCCTAACCCTAACCCTAAGCCAAACACTAACCCTAACCCTAAACCTAACCCTTACCCTAATCCTAACCATAACCCTAACTGAACCCTAACCCTAACCCTAACCCTAAACATAACCCTAACGCTAAGTTAACACTAAACCTAACCCTAACCCTAACCCTAACCTTAATCCTAAATGAACCCTAGACCTTACCCTAAACCTAACCCGAACCCTAAACCTAACCCTATCCCTAACTGAACACTAACCCTAACCCTAATCCTAACACTAACCCTAACCCTATTCCTAACCCTAACCCTAAACCTAACCCTAACTGAACACTAACCCTAACCCTAACCCTAAACCTAACACTAACTGAAAACTAACCATAACCCTAACCCTAACCCTAATTTAACCCTAACCCTTTCCCTACGCCTAACCCTAACCCTAACACTAACGGAACCATAAACCTAACCCTAACCCTAACCCCTATCCCTAACCCTAACTGAACCCTAACCCTAACCCTAACCCATATTGAACCCTAACTGAACCCTAACCCTAACCCTAACCCTAACCCTAACCCTAACCCTAACTGAACCCTAACCTTAACCCTAACCCTAACCCTAACTGAACTCTAACCTTAATCCTAACCCTAACCCTAACCCTAACTGAACCCTAACCCTAACCCTAAAACTAAACCTAACCCTAACCCTAAACCTAACCCTAACCCTAACCCTAACCCTAATGACCCTAACCCTAACCCTAACCCTAACCCTATCCCTAACACTAACACTAACCCTAACCCTAAATGAACCCTAACCCTAACCCTAACCCTAACCCTAACCTAACCCTAACCCAAAACCTTACCCTAACCCTAACGCTAACTGAACCCTAAACCTAACCCTAACCCTAACTGAACCCTAACCCTAACCCTAACCCTAACCCTAACCCTAACCCTAACCCTAACCCTAACCCTAACTGAACACTAACCCTAACCCTATCCCTTACCCTAATCCTAATCATAACCCTAACTGAACTCTAACCCTAACCCTAACGCTAACTGAATCCTAAACCTAACCCTAACCCTAACCATAACCCTAACCCTAACCCTTACCCTAACCTAACCCTAACCCTAACCCTAACCCTAAACCTAACTGAACCCTAACCCTAACCCTAACCCTAACTGAAACCTAACTGAACCCTAACCCTAACCCTAACCCTAACCCTAACTGAACCCTAACACTATCCCTAACTCTAAACCTATCTGTACCCTAAACCTAACCCTAACCCTAACCCTAACCCTAACTGAACCCTAACCCTAACCATTTCTCTAACCCTAACCCCTATCGCTAAACCTAACTGAACCCTAACCCTAACCCTAACACTAACTGAACCCTAACCCTAACCCTAACACTAACACTAACTGAAACCTAACCCTAAGCCTAAACCTAACTCTAACCATAACCATTACTCTAACCCTAACCCCTATCGCTAAACCGAATTGAACCCTAACCCTAACCCTAACCCTAACGCTAACTGAACCCTAACCCAAACCCTAACCCTAACTGAAACCTAACCCTAACCCTAAACCTAAACCTAACCCTAACCGTAATTTAATCCTAACCCTAAACCTAACCCTAACCCTAACCCTAACTGAACCCTAAACCTAACCGTAACACTAACCCCTAACGCTAACCCTAACTGAACCCTAAACCTAACCCTAACCCTAATCCATACTGAACCCTAACTGAACCCTAACACTAACCCTAACCCTAACCCTAACTGAACCCTAACCCTAACCATAACCCTAACCCTAACTGAACTCTAACCCTAACCCTAACCCTAACTGAACCCTAACCCTAACCCTAAACCTAACCGTAACCCTACCTAAACCCTAACCCTAACCCTAACCCTAACCCTAACCCTAACCCTAAACCTAACCGTAACACTACCTAAACCCTAAACCTAATTCTAAACCTAACCCTAACCCTAACCCTAACTGAAACCTAACCCTTAACCTAACCCTAACCCTAACCCTAACCCAACTGAACCCTAACACTTAACATAACCCTAGCCCTAAACCTAACCCTAACCCTTACCATAACCCTAACACTAACCCTTACTGAAGCCTAAACCTAACCATAACCCTAACCCTAACCCTAACTGAAACCTAACCCTAACCCTAACCCTAAACCTAACCCTAACCCTAACACTAACTGAACACTAACCCTAACCCTATCCCTTACCCTAATACTAACCATAACCCTAACTGAACTCTAACCCTAACCTTAACCCTAACCCTAACGCTAACTGAACCCTAAACCTAACCCTAACCCTAACCCTAACCCTAACACTAACACTAACCTTAACCCTAACTGAACCCTAACCCTAACCCTAACCCTAACCTAACCCTAACCCAAACCCTAACCCTATCCCTAACCCTAACTGAACCCTAACCCTAACCCTAACCCTAACTGAACCCTAACCCTAACCCTAACCCTAACCATAAACCTAACCCTAACCCTAACCATAACCCTAACACTAACTGAACCCTAACCCTAACCCTAAACCTAACCTAACCCTAACCCTAACCCTAACCCTAAACCTAACTGAACCCTAACCCTAACCCTAACCCTAACTGAAACCTAACTGAACCCTAGCCCTAACCCTAACCCTAACCCTAACTGAACCCTAACCCTATCCCTAACTCTAAACCTATCTGTACCCTAAACCTAACCCTAACCCTAACCCTAACCCTAACTGAACCCTAACCCTAACCATTACTCTAACCCTAACCCCTATCGCTAAACCTAACTGAACCCTAACCCTAACCCTAACCCTAACGCTAACTGAACCCTAACCCTAACCCTAACCCTAACCCTAACTGAAACTTAACCCTAACCCTAAACCTAAACCTAACCCTAACTGTAATTTAATCCTAACCCTAAACCTAACCCTAACCCTAACCCTAACTGAACCCTAAACCTAACCGTAACACTAAACCCTAACGCTAACCCTAACTGAACCCTAACCCTAACTCAGCCCTAATCAATACTGAACACTAACTGAACCCTAACACTAACCCTAACCCTAACCCTAACTGAACCCTAACCCTAACCATAACCATAAACCTAACTGAACTCTAACCCTAACCCTAACCCTAACTGAACCCTAACCCTAACCCTAAACCTAACCGTAACCTTACCTAAAACCTAACCCTAATTCTAAACCTAACCCTAACCCTAACCCTAACTGAACGCTAACCCTAACCCTAACCCTAAACCTAACCCTAACCCTAACACTAACTGAACACTAACCCTAACCCTAACCCTAACCCTAACCTAACCCTAACCCAAACCCTAACCCTAA
>JAKCOZ010000008.1:40474546-40489546 GCA_022605955.1 Rallus limicola
CCTAACCCTAACCCTAACTCTAAACCTAACACTAACTGAAACCTAACCATAACCCTAACCCTAACCCTAACACTTACCCTAACCCTAACACTAACCCTAAGTTAACCCTAACCCTTTCCCTACGCATAACCCTAACCCTAACCCTAACGGAACCAAAAACATAACCCTAACCCTAACCCCTAACCCTAACCCTAACTGAACCCTAACCCTAACCCTAACCCATACTGAACCCTAACTGAACCCTAACCCTAACCCTAACCCTAACCCTAACCCTAACTGAACGCTAACCCTAACCCTAACCCTAAACCTAACTGAACTCTAACCTTAATCCTAACCCTAACCCTAACCCTAACTGAACCCTAAACCTAACCCTAAAACTAAACATAACCCTAACCCTAAACCTAACCCTAACCCTAACCCAACTGAACCCTAACCCTTAACATAACCCTATCCCTAATCCTAACCCTAACCGTAACCCTAACCCTAACCCTAACCCTAACACTAACTGAACACTTACCCCTAACCCTAACCCTTACCCTAATCCTAACCATAACCCTAACTGAACTCTAACCCTAACCGTAACCCTAACCCTAACACTAACCCTAAAGCTAACTGAACCCTAAACCTAACCCTAAACCTAACCCTAACGCTAACCCTAACCTTAACGCTAACTGAACCCTAAACCTATCCCTAACCCTAACCCTAACCCTAACACTAACCCTAGCCCTAACCCTAACCCTAACTGAACCATAACCCTAACCGTAACCCCAACCATAACTGAACCCTAACCCTAACCCTAACCCTGACCCTAACCCTAACTGAACACTAACCCTAACCCTAACCCTCACCCTAATCCTAATCTAACCCTAACCCTAACTGAACCCTAACGCTAAACCTAACCCTAACCATAACTGAACCCTAACCCTAACCCTAACCCAGACCCTAACCCTAACTGAACCCTAACCCTAACCCCAACCCTAACCCTAACCCTAACCCTAACCCTAACACTAACTGAACCCTAACCCTAAACCTAACACTAACTGAACCCTAACCCTAACCATAAACCTTACCCTAACCCTAACCCTAATTTAATCCTAACCCTAACCCTAATTTAATCCTAACCCTAAACCTATCCCTAACCCTAACGCTAACTTAACCCTAAACCTAACCCTAACACTACCCCTAACCCTAACTCTAACCCTAACCCTAACTGAACCCTAACCCTAACCCTAAACCTAACCCTAACCCTAACACTAACTGAACACTAACCCTAACCCTATCCCTTACCCAAATCCTAATCATAACCCTAACTGAACTCTAACCCTAACCCTAACGCTAACTGAACCCTAAACATAACCCTAACCCTAAGCATAACCCTAACCCTAACTGAACCCTAACCCTAACCCTAACCCTAACCTAACACTAACCCTAACCCTAACCCTAAACCTAACTGAACCCTAACCCTAACCCTAACCCTAACTGAAACCTAACTGAACCCTAACCCTAACCCTAACCCTTACACTAACTCTAACTGAACCCTAACCCTATCCCTAACTCTAAACCTATCTGTACCCTAACCCTAACCCTAACCCTAACCCTAACCCTAACTGAACCCTAACCCTAATCATTACTCTAACCCTAACCCCTATCGCTAAACCTAACTGAACCCTAACCCTAACACTAACCCTAACCCTACCTGAACCCTAACCCTAACCCTAACCCTAACCCTAACCCTAACTGAAACCTAACCCTATGCCTAAACCTAACCCTAACCCTAACCATTACTCTAACCCTAACCCCTATCGCTAAACCTAACTGAACCCTAACCCTAACCCTAACCCTAACGCTATCTGAACCCTAACCCTAACCCTAACCCTAACCCTAACTGAAACTTAACCCTAACTCTAAACCTGAACCTAACCCTAACCGTAATTTAAACCTAACCCTAAACCTAACCCTAACCCTAACCCTAACTGAACCCTAAACCTACACAGTAACACTAACCCCTAACGCTAACCCTAACTGAACCCTAACCCTAACCCTAACCCTAATCCATACTGAACCCTAACTGAACCCTAACACTAACCCTAACCCTAACCCTAACTGAACCCTAACCCTAACCATAACCCTAACCATAACCCTAACCCTAACTGAACTCTAACCCTAACCCTAACCCTAACTGAACCCTAACCCTAACCCTAAACCTAACCGTAACCCTACCTAAACCCTAACCCTAATTCTAAACCTAACCCTAACCCTAACCCTAACCCAACTGAACCCTAACACTTAACAAAACCCTAGCCCTAAAACTAACCCTAACCCTAACCATAACCCTAACACTAACCCTAACTGAAGCCTAAACCTAACCATAACCCTAACCCTAACCCTAACTGAAACCTAACCCTAACCCTAACCCTAAACCTAACCCTAACCCTAACACTAACTGAACACTAAACCTAACCCTATCCCTTACCCTAATACTAACCATAACCCTAACTGAACTCTAACCCTAACCTTAACCCTAACCCTAACGCTAACTGAACCCTAAACCTAACCCTAACCCTAACCCTAACACTAACCCTAACCCTAACCCTAACTGAACCCTAACCCTAACCCTAACCCTAACCATAACCTAACCCTAACCCAAACCCTAACCCTAACCCTAACCCTAACTGAACCCTAACCCTAACCCTAACCCTAACTGAACCTAACCCTAACCCTAACCCTAACCCTAACCCTAACCCTAACACTAACTGAACACTAACCCTAACCCTATCCCTTGCCCTAATCCTAATCATAACCCTAACTGAACTCTAACCCTAACCCTAACGCTAACTGAACCCTAAACCTAACCCTAACCCTAACCATAACCCTAACCCTAACTGAACCCTAACCCTAACCCTAACCCTATCCTAACCCTAACCCTAACCCTAACCCTAAACCTAAGTGAACCCTAACCCTAACCCTAACCCTAACTGAACCCTAACCCTATCCCTAACTCTAAACCTATCTGTACCCTAAACCTAACCCTAACCCTAATCCTAACCCTAACTGAACCTTAACCCTAACCATTACTCTAACCCTAACCCCTATTGCTAATCCTAACTGAACCCTAACCCTAACCCTAACACTAACTGAACCCTAACCCTAACCCTAACCCTAACTGAAACCTAACCCTAAGCCTAAACCTAACCCTAACCCTAAACATTACTCTAACCCTAACCCCTATCGCTAAACCTAACTGAACCCTAACCCTAACCCTAACCCTAACGCTAACTGAACCCTAAACCTAACCCTAACCCTAACCCTAACTGAAACCTAAACCTAACCCTAAACTTAAACCTAACCCTAACCCTAATTTAATCCTAACCCTAAACCTAACCCTAACCCTAACCCTAACTGAACCCTAAACCTAACCGTAACACTAGCCCCTAACGCTAACCCTAACTGAACCCTAACCCTAACCCTAAACCTAATTCATACTGAACCCTAACTGAACCCTAACCCTAACCCTAACCCTAACCCTAACCCTAACCCTAACCCTAACTGAACTCTAACCCTAACCCTAACCCTAACTGAACCCTAACCCTAACCCTAAACCTAACCGTAACCCTACCTAAACCCTAACCCTAACCCTAATTCTAAACCTAACCCTAACCCTAACTGAACCCTAACCCTAACCCTAACCTAACCCTAAACCAAACCCTAACCCTAACCCTAACCCTAACTGAACCCTAACCCTAACCCTAACCCTAACTAAACCCTTACACTAACCATAACCCTCACCATAACCCCTATCTCTAAACCTAACTGAACCCTCACCCTAACACTAACCCTAACTGAACCCTAACTGAACCCTCACCCTAACCCTAACCCTAACTGAACCCTAACCCTAACCCTGACCCTAACCCTAACTGAACACTAACGCTAACCCTAACCCTCACCGTAACCCTAACCCTAAACCTAACTGAAACCTAACCCTAAACCTAACCCTAAACCTAACCCTTACCCTAATCTTAAACATAACCCTATCTGAACGCTAACCTTATCCCTAACCCTAACCCTAAGCCAAACACTAACCCTAACCCTAAACCTAACCCTTACCCTAATCCTAACCATAACCCTAACTGAACCCTAACCCTAACCCTAACCCTAACCCTAAACATAACCCTAACGCTAAGTTAACACTAAACCTAACCCTAACCATAACCCTAACCTTAATCCTAAATGAACCCTAGACCTTACCCTAAACCTAACCTGAACCCTAAACCTAACCCTATCCCTAACTGAACACTAACCCTAACCCTAACCCTAACCCTAACCCTAACCCTATTCCTAACCCTAACCCTAACCCTAACCCTAACTGAACCCTAACTGAACCCTAATCCTAACCCTAACCCTAAACATAACCCTAACGCTAAGTTAACACTAAACATAACCCTAACCCTAACCCTAACCCTATCCCTAACTGAACACTAACCCTAACCCTAACACTAACCCTAACCCTAAACCCATTCCTAACCCTAACCCTAACCCGAACCCTAACTGAACCCTAACCCTAACCCTAACTCTAAACCTAACACTAACTGAAACCTAACCATAACCCTAACCCTAACCCTAATACTTACCCTAACCCTAACCCTAACCCTAAGTTAACCCTAACCCTTTCCCTACGCATAACCCTAACCCTAAACCTAACGGAACCATAAACCTAACCCTAACCCTAACCCCTAACCCTAACCCTAACTGAACCCTAACCCTAACCCTAACCCATACTGAACCCTAACTGAACCCTAACCCTAACCCTAACCCTAACCCTAACACTAACTGAACCCTAACCCTAACCCTAACCATAAACCTAACTGAACTCTAACCTTAATCCTAACCCTAACCCTAACCCTAACTGAACCCTAAACCTAACCCTAAAACTAAACCTAACCCTAACCCTAAACCTAACCCTAACCCTAACCCAACTGAACCCTAACCCTTAACATAACCCTAGCCCTAATCCTAACCCTAACCCTAACCCTAACCCTAACCCAAACACTAACTGAACACTTACCCCTAACCCGAACCCTTACCCTAATCCTAACCATAACCCTAACTGAACTCTAACCCTAACCCTAACCCTAACCCTAACACTAACCCTAACGCTAACTGAACCCTAAACCTAACCCTAAACCTAACCCTAACGCTAACCCTAACCTTAACGCTAACTAACCCTAAACCTATCCCTAACCCTAACCCTAACCCTAACACTAACCCTAGCCCTAACCCTAACCCTAACTGAACCATAACCCTAACCGTAACCCTAACCCTAACTGAACCCTAACCCTAACCCTAAACCTGACCCTAACCCTAACTGAACACTAACCCTAACCCTAACCCTCACCCTAATCCTAACCTAACCCTAACCCTGACTGAACCCTAACCCTAAACCTAACCCTAACCATAACTGAACCCTAACCCTAACCCTAACCCTAACCCTAACCCTAACTGAACCCTAACCCTAAACCTAACCCTAACTGAAACCTATCCCTAACCATAAACCTTACCCTAACCCTAACCCTAATTTAATCCTAACCCTAACCCTAATTTAATCCTAACCCTAAACCTATCCCTAACCCTAACGCTAACTGAACCCTAAACCTAACCCTAACACTACCCCTAACCCTAACTCTAACCCTAACCCTAACTGAACCCTAACCCTAACCCTAAACCTAACCCTAACCCTAACACTAACTGAACACTAAACCTAACCCTATCCCTTACCCAAATCCTAATCATAACCCTAACTGAACTCTAACCCTAACCCTAACGCTAACTGAACCCTAAACCTAACCCTAACCCTAACCATAACCCTAACCCTAACTGAACCCTAACCCTAACCCTAACCCTAACCTAACCCTAACCCTAACCCTAACCCTAACCCTAAACCTAACTGAACCCTAACCCTAACCCTATCCCTAACTGAAACCTAACTGAACCCTAACCCTAACCCTAACCCTTACACTAAATCTAACTGAACCCTAACCCTATCCCTAACTCTAAACCTATCTGTACCTTAAACCTAACCTTAACCCTAACCCTAACCCTAACTGAACCCTAACCCTAACCAGTACTCTAACCCTAACCCCTATCGCTAAACCTAACTGAACCCTAACCCTAACCCTAACCCTAACACTAACTGAACCCTAACCCTAACCCTAACCCTAACCCTAACCCTAACTGAAACCTAACCCTAACTCTAAACCTAAATCTAACCCTAACCGTAATTTAATCCTAACCCTAAACCTAACCCTAACCCTAACCCTAACTGAACCCTAAACCTAACCGTAACACTAACCCCTAACGCTAACCCTAACTGAACCCTAACCCTAACCCTAACCCTAATCCATACTGAACCCTAACCCTAACCATAACCCTAACCATAACCCTAACCCTAACTGAACTCTAACCCTAACCCTAACCCTAACTGAACCCTAACCCTAACCCTAAACCTAACCGTAACACTACCTAAACCCTAACCCTAATTCTAAACCTAACCCTAACCCTAACCCAACTGAACCCTAACACTTAACATAACCCTATTCCTAACCCTAACCCTAACCCTAACCCTAACCCTAACTGAACCCTAACTGAACCCTAACCCTAACCCTAACCCTAAACCTAACACTAACTGAAACCTAACCATAACACTAACCATAACCCTAACACTTACCCTAACCCTAACTGAACTCTAACCCTAACCCTAACCCTAACCCTAACCCTAACTAAACCATTACACTAACCATAACCCTAACCATAACCCCTATCTCTAAACCTAACTGAACCCTCACGCTAACACTAACCCTAACTGAACCCTCACCCTAACCCTAACCCTAACTGAACCCTAACCCTAACCCTGACCCTAACCCTAACTGAACACTAACGCTAACCCTAAACCTCACCGTAACCCTAACCCTAAACCTAACTGAAACCTAACCCTAAACCTAACCCTAAACCTAACCCTTACCCTAATCTTAACCATAACCCTATCTGAACTCTAACCTTATCCCTAACCCTAACCCTAATCCAAACACTAACCCTAACCCTAAACCTAACCCTTACCCTAATCCTAACCATAACCCTAACTGAACCCTAACCCTAACCCTAACCCTAACCCTAAACATAACCCTAACGCTAAGTTAACACTAAACCTAACCCTAACCATAACCCTAACCTTAATCCTAAATGAACCCTAGACCTTACCCTAAACCTAACCTGAACCCTAAACCTATCCCTATCCCTAACTGAACACTAACCCTAACCCTAACCCTAACCCTAACCCTAACCCTATTCCTAACCCTAACCCTAACCCTAACCCTAACTGAACCCTAACTGAACCCTAACTGAACCCTAACCCTAACCCTAAACCTAACACTAACTGAAACCTAACCATAACCCTAACCCTAACCCTAACACTTACACTAACCCTAACTGAACTCTAACCCTAACACTAACCCTAACCCTAACCCTAACCCTAAACCTAACTGAAACCTAACCCTAAACCTAACCCTAAACCTAACCCTTACCCTAATCCTAACCATAACCCTAACTGAACCCTAACCCTAACCCTAACCCTAAACATAACCCTAACGCTAAGTTAACACTAAACATAACCCTAACCCTAACCCTAACCCTATCCCTAACTGAACACTAACCCTAACCCTAACACTAACCCTAACCCTAAACCCATTCCTAACCCTAACCCTAACCCGAACCCTAACTGAACCCTAACCCTAACCCTAACTCTAAACCTAACACTAACTGAAACCTAACCATAACCCTAACCCTAACCCTAATACTTACCCTAACCCTAACCCTAACCCTAAGTTAACCCTAACCCTTTCCCTACGCATAACCCTAACCCTAACCCTAACGGAACCATAAACCTAACCCTAACCCTAACCCCTAACCCTAACCCTAACTGAACCCTAACCCTAACCCTAACCCATACTGAACCCTAACTGAACCCTAACCCTAACCCTAACCCTAACCCTAACACTAACTGAACCCTAACCCTAACCCTAACCAAAAACCTAACTGAACTCTAACCTTAATCCTAACCCTAACCCTAACCCTAACTGAACCCTAAACCTAACCCTAAAACTAAACCTAACCCTAACCCTAAACCTAACCCTAACCCTAACCCAACTGAAACCTAACCCTTAACATAACCCTAGCCCTAATCCTAACCCTAACCCTAACCCTTACCCTAACCCTAACACTAACTGAACACTTACCCCTAACCCGAACCCTTACCCTAATCCTAAACATAACCCTAACTGAACTCTAACCCTAACCCTAACCCTAACCCTAACACTAACCCTAACGCTAACTGAACCCTAAACCTAACCCTAAACCTAACCCTAACGCTAACCCTAACCTTAACGCTAACTGAACCCTAAACCTATCCCTAACCCTAACCCTAACCCTAACACTAACCCTAGCCCTAACCCTAACCCTAACTGAACCATAACCCTAACCGTAACCCTAACCCTAACTGAACCCTAACCCTAACCCTAAACCTGACCCTAATCTAACTGAACACTAACCCTAACCCTAACCCTCACCCTAATCCTAACCTAACCCTAACCCTGACTGAACCCTAACCCTAAACCTAACCCTAACCATAACTGAACCCTAACCCTAACCCTAACCCTAACCCTAACCCTAACTGAACCCTAACCCTAAACCTAACCCTAACTGAAACCTATCCCTAACCATAAACCTTACCCTAACCCTAACCCTAATTTAATCCTAACCCTAACCCTAATTTAATCCTAACCCTAAACCTATCCCTAACCCTAACGCTAACTGAACCTTAAACCTAACCCTAACACTACCCCTAACCCTAACTCTAACCCTAACCCTAACTGAACCCTAACCCTAACCCTAAACCTAACCCTAACCCTAACACTAACTGAACACTAACCCTAACCCTATCCCTTACCCAAATCCTAATCATAACCCTAACTGAACTCTAACCCTAACCCTAACGCTAACTGAACCCTAAACCTAACCCTAACCCTTAGCATAACCCTAACCCTAACTGAACCCTAACCCTAACCCTAACCCTAACCTAACCCTAACCCTAACCCTAACCCTAAACCTAACTGAACCCTAACCCTAACCCTAACCCTAACTGAAACCTAACTGAACCCTAACCCTAACCCTAACCCTTACACTAAATCTAACTGAACCCTAACCCTATCCCTAACTCTAAACCTATCTGTACCCTAAACCTAACCTTAACCCTAACCCTAACCCTAACTGAACCCTAACCCTAACCAGTACTCTAACCCTAACCCCTATCGCTAAACCTAACTGAACCCTAACCCTAACCCTAACCCTAACACTAACTGAACCCTAACCCTAACCCTAACCCTAACCCTAACCCTAACTGAAACCTAACCTTATGCCTAAACCTAACCCTAACCCTAACCATTACTCTAACCCTAACCCCTATCGCTAAACCTAACTGAACCCTAACCCTAAACCTAACCCTAACGCTAACTGAACCCTAACCCTAACCCTAACCCTAACTGAAACCTAACCCTAACACTAAACCTAAACCTAACCCTAACCGTAATTTAATCCTAACCCTAAACCTAACCCTAACCCTAACCCTAACTGAACCCTAAACCTAACCGTAACACTAACCCCTAACGCTAACCCTAACTGAACCCTAACCCTAACCCTAACCCTAATCCATACTGAACCCTAACCCTAACCATAACCCTAACCCTAACTGAACCCTAACTGAACCCTAACCCTAACCCTAACCCTAACCCTAAATCTAACACTAACTGAAACCTAACCATAACCCTAACCATAACCCTAACACTTACCCTAACCCTAACTGAACTCTAACACTAACACTAACCCTAACCCTAACCCTAACCCTAAACCTAACTGAAACCTAACCCTAACACTAAACCAGACCCTAACCCTAACTGAACACTAACCCTAACCCTAACACTCACCCTAATCCTAACCTAACCCTTACCCTAACTGAACCCTAACCCTAAACCTAACCCTAACTATAACTGAACCCTAACCCTAACCCTGACCCTAACCCTAACTGAACACTAACCCTAACCCTAACCCTCACCCTAATCCTAAAGTAACCCTAACCCTAACCCTAACCCTAACCCTAACTGAACCCTAACCCTAAACCTAACCCTAAACCTAACCCTACTCTAACCCATACTGAACCCTAACTGAACCCTAACCATAACCCTAACCGTAACCCTAACTGAACACTAACCTTAACCCTAACCCTAACCCAAACTGAACTCTAAACTTAATCCTAACCCTAACCCTAACCCTAACTGAACCCTAACCCTAAAACTAAACCTAACCCTAACCTTAACCCTAACCCTAAACCTAACCCTAACCCTAACCCTAATGACCCTAACCCTAATGACCCTAACCCTTACCCTAACCCTAACCCTAACCCTAACCATAAACCCTATCCCTAACCCTAACCCTAACCCTAACCCTGACCCTAACCCTAACTGAACACTAACCCTAACCCTAACCCTCACCCTAATCATAACATAACCCTAACTGAACCCTAAACATAACGCTAACCCTAGCCCTAACTCTAACCCTAAATTAACTCTAACCCTAACGCTAACCCTAACCCTAACCCTAACCCTAACTGAACTCTAAACCTAACACTAACCCTAACCCTAACCCTAACCCTAAACCTAACTGAAACCTAACCCTAAACCTAACCCTAAACCTAACCCTTACCCTAATCTTAACCCTAACCCTAACTGAAACCTAACTGAACCCTAACCCTAACCCTAACCCTTACACTAAATCTAACTGAACCCTAACCCTATCCCTAACTCTAAACCTATCTGTACCCTAAACCTAACCTTAACCCTAACCCTAACCCTAACTGAACCCTAACCCTAACCAGTACTCTAACCCTAACCCCTATCTCTAAACCTAACTGAACCCTAACCCTAACCCTAACCCTAACACTAACTGAACCCTAACCCTAACCCTAACCCTAACCCTAACCCTAACTGAAACCTAACCTTATGCCTAAACCTAACCCTAACCCTAACCATTACTCTAACCCTAACCCCTATCACTAAACCTAACTGAACCCTAACCCTAAACCTAACCCTAACGCTAACTGAACCCTAACCCTAACCCTAACCCTAACCCTAACTGAAACCTAACCCTAACACTAAACCTAAACCTAACCCTAACCGTAATTTAATCCTAACACTAAACCTAACCCTAACCCTAACCCTGACTGAACCCTAACCCTAAACCTAACCCTAACCATAACTGAACCCTAACCCTAACCCTAACCCTAACCCTAACCCTAACTGAACCCTAACCCTAAACCTAACCCTAACTGAAACCTATCCCTAACCATAAACCTTACCCTAACCCTAACCCTAATTTAATCCTAACCCTAACCCTAATTTAATCCTAACCCTAAACCTATCCCTAACCCTAACGCTAACTGAACCTTAAACCTAACCCTAACACTACCCCTAACCCTAACTCTAACCCTAACCCTAACTGAACCCTAACCCTAACCCTAAACCTAACCCTAACCCTAACACTAACTGAACACTAACCCTAACCCTATCCCTTACCCAAATCCTAATCATAACCCTAACTGAACTCTAACCCTAACCCTAACGCTAACTGAACCCTAAACCTAACCCTAACCCTTAGCATAACCCTAACCCTAACTGAACCCTAACCCTAACCCTAACCCTAACTGAAACCTAACTGAACCCTAACCCTAACCCTAACCCTTACACTAAATCTAACTGAACCCTAACCCTATCCCTAACTCTAAACCTATCTGTACCCTAAACCTAACCTTAACCCTAACCCTAACCCTAACTGAACCCTAACCCTAACCAGTACTCTAACCCTAACCCCTATCGCTAAACCTAACTGAACCCTAACCCTAACCCTAACCCTAACACTAACTGAACCCTAACCCTAACCCTAACCCTAACCCTAACCCTAACTGAAACCTAACCTTATGCCTAAACCTAACCCTAACCCTAACCATTACTCTAACCCTAACCCCTATCGCTAAACCTAACTGAACCCTAACCCTAAACCTAACCCTAACGCTAACTGAACCCTAACCCTAACCCTAACCCTAACCCTAACTGAAACCTAACCCTAACACTAAACCTAAACCTAACCCTAACCGTAATTTAATCCTAACCCTAAACCTAACCCTAACCCTAACCCTAACTGAACCCTAAACCTAACCGTAACACTAACCCCTAACGCTAACCCTAACTGAACCCTAACCCTAACCCTAACCCTAATCCATACTGAACCCTAACCCTAACCATAACCCTAACCCTAACTGAACCCTAACTGAACCCTAACCCTAACCCTAACCCTAAATCTAACACTAACTGAAACCTAACCATAACCCTAACCATAACCCTAACACTTACCCTAACCCTAACTGAACTCTAACACTAACACTAACCCTAACCCTAACCCTAACCCTAAACCTAACTGAAACCTAACCCTAACACTAAACCAGACCCTAACCCTAACTGAACACTAACCCTAACCCTAACACTCACCCTAATCCTAACCTAACCCTTACCCTAACTGAACCCTAACCCTAAACCTAACCCTAACTATAACTGAACCCTAACCCTAACCCTGACCCTAACCCTAACTGAACACTAACCCTAACCCTAACCCTCACCCTAATCCTAAAGTAACCCTAACCCTAACCCTAACCCTAACCCTAACTGAACCCTAACCCTAAACCTAACCCTAAACCTAACCCTACTCTAACCCATACTGAACCCTAACTGAACCCTAACCATAACCCTAACCGTAACCCTAACTGAACACTAACCTTAACCCTAACCCTAACCCAAACTGAACTCTAAACTTAATCCTAACCCTAACCCTAACCCTAACTGAACCCTAACCCTAAAACTAAACCTAACCCTAACCTTAACCCTAACCCTAAACCTAACCCTAACCCTAACCCTAATGACCCTAACCCTAATGACCCTAACCCTTACCCTAACCCTAACCCTAACCCTAACCATAAACCCTATCCCTAACCCTAACCCTAACCCTAACCCTGACCCTAACCCTAACTGAACACTAACCCTAACCCTAACCCTCACCCTAATCATAACATAACCCTAACTGAACCCTAAACATAACGCTAACCCTAGCCCTAACTCTAACCCTAAATTAACTCTAACCCTAACGCTAACCCTAACCCTAACCCTAACCCTAACTGAACTCTAAACCTAACACTAACCCTAACCCTAACCCTAACCCTAAACCTAACTGAAACCTAACCCTAAACCTAACCCTAAACCTAACCCTTACCCTAATCTTAACCCTAACCCTAACTGAAACCTAACTGAACCCTAACCCTAACCCTAACCCTTACACTAAATCTAACTGAACCCTAACCCTATCCCTAACTCTAAACCTATCTGTACCCTAAACCTAACCTTAACCCTAACCCTAACCCTAACTGAACCCTAACCCTAACCAGTACTCTAACCCTAACCCCTATCGCTAAACCTAACTGAACCCTAACCCTAACCCTAACCCTAACACTAACTGAACCCTAACCCTAACCCTAACCCTAACCCTAACCCTAACTGAAACCTAACCTTATGCCTAAACCTAACCCTAACCCTAACCATTACTCTAACCCTAACCCCTATCACTAAACCTAACTGAACCCTAACCCTAAACCTAACCCTAACGCTAACTGAACCCTAACCCTAACCCTAACCCTAACCCTAACTGAAACCTAACCCTAACACTAAACCTAAACCTAACCCTAACCGTAATTTAATCCTAACCCTAAACCTAACCCTAACCCTAACCCTAACTGAACCCTAAACCTAACCGTAACACTAACCCCTAACGCTAACCCTAACTGAACCCTAACCCTAACCCTAACCCTAATCCATACTGAACCCTAACCCTAACCATAACCCTAACCATAACCCTAACCCTAACTGAACTCTAACCCTAACCCTAACCCTAACTGAACCCTAACCCTAACCCTAAACCTAACCGTAACCCTACCTAAACCCTAACCCTAATTCTAAACCTAACCCTAACCCTAACCCTAACCCTAACCCTAACCCTAACCCAACTGAACCCTAACATTTAACATAACCCTATTCCTAACCCTAACCCTAACCCTAACCCTAACCCTAACTGAACCCTAACTGAACCCTAACCCTAACCCTAACCCTAAACCTAACACTAACTGAAACCTAACCATAACCCTAACCATAACCCTAACACTTACCCTAACCCTAACTGAACTCTAACCCTAACACTAACCCTAACCCTAACCCTAACCCTAAACCTAACTGAAACCTAACCCTAACACTAAACCTGACCCTAACCCTAACTGAACACTAACCCTAACCCTAACCCTCACCCTAATCCTAACCTAACCCTTACCCTAACTGAACCCTAACCCTAAACCTAACCCTAACTATAACTGAACCCTAACCCTAACCCTGACCCTAACCCTAACTGAACACAAACCCTAACCCTAACCCTCACCCTAATCCTAAAGTAACCCTAACCCTAACCCTAACCCTAACCCTAACTGAACCCTAACCCTAAACCTAACCCTAAACCTAACCCTACTCTAACCCATACTGAACCCTAACTGAACCCTAACCCTAACCCTAACCGTAACCCTAACTGAACACTAACCTTAACCCTAACCCTAACCCAAACTGAACTCTAAACTTAATCCTAACCCTAACCCTAACCCTAACTGAACCCTAACCCTAAAACTAAACCTAACCCTAACCCTAAACCTAACCCTAAACCTAACCCTAACCCTAACCCTAATGACCCTAACCATAATGACCCTAACCCTTACCCTAACCCTAACCCTAACCCTAACCATAAACCCTATCCCTAACCCTA
>JAKCOZ010000008.1:40494546-40499122 GCA_022605955.1 Rallus limicola
CCTAACTGAACTCTAACCCTAACCCTAACCCTAACTGAACCCTAACCCTAACCCTAAACCTAACCGTAACCCTACCTAAACCCTAACCCTAATTCTAAACCTAACCCTAACCCTAACCCTAACTGAACCCTAACCCTAACCCTAACCCTAAACCTAACCCTAACCCTAAAACTAACTGACCACTAACCCTAATCCTATCCCTTACCCTAATACTAACCATAACCCTAACTGAACTCTAACCCTAACCTTAACCATAACCCTAACGCTAACTGAACCCTAAACCTAACTCTAAACCTAACCCTAACCCTAACCCTAACCCTAACCCTAACCTAACCCTAACCCAAACCCTAACCCTAACCCTAACCCTAACTGAACCCTAACCCTAACCCTAACCCTAACTAAACCCTTACCCTAACCATAACACTAACACTAACCCCTATCTCTAAACCTAACTGAACCCTCACCCTAACACTAACCCTAACTGAACCCTAACTGAACCCTAACCGTAACCCTAACCCTAACTGAACCCTAACCCTAACCCTGACCCTAACCCTAACTGAACACTAACCCTAACCCTAACCCTCACCCTAACCCTAACCCTAAACCTAACTGAAACCTAACCCTAAACCTAACCTTTACCGTAATCTTAACCCTAACAATATCTGAACTCTAACCTTATCCCTAACACTAACCCTAAGCAAAACACTACCCCTAACCCTAAAACTAACCCTTCACCTAATCCTAACCATAACCCTAACTGAACCCTAACCCTAACCCTAACCCTAAACATAATCCTAACGCTAAGTTAACCCTAACCCTAACCCTAACCCTAACCCTAACCATATCCCTAACTGAACACTAACCCTAACCCTAACCCTAACCGTAACCCTATTCCTAACCCTAACCCTAACCCTAACCCTAACTGAACCCTAACTGAACCCTAACCCTAACCCTAACCCTAAACCTAACACTAACTGAAACCTAACCATAACCCTAACCCTAACCCTAACACTTACCCTTACCCTAACCCTAACGGAACCATAAACCTAACCCTAACCCTAACCCCTAACCCTAACCCTAACTGAACCCTAACCCTAACCCTAACCCTAACCCTAACTGAACCGTAAGCCTAACCCTAACCATAACCCTAACTGAACTCTAACCCTAATCCTAACCCTAACCCTAACCCTAACTGAACCCTAACCGTAACCCTAAAACTAAACCGAACCCTAACCCTAAACCTAACCCTAACCCTCACCCAACTGAACCCTAACCCTTAACAAAACCCTAGACCTAAACCTAACCCTAACCCTAACCCTAACCCTAACCCTAACCCTAACCCTAACCCTAAACCTAACTGAACCCTAACCCTAACCCTAACACTAACTGCACACTAACCCTAAACATAACCCTTACCCTAATCCTAACCATAACTCTAACTGAACTCTAACCCTAACCCTAACCCTAACCCTAACACTAACCCTAACGCTAACTGAACCCTAAACCTAACCCTAAACCTAACCCTAACGCTAACCCTTACCTTAACGCTAACTGAATCCTAAACCTATCCCTAAACCTAACCCTAACCCTAACCCTAACTGAACAATAACCCTAACCCTAACCGTAACACTATCCCTAACTGAACCCTAAACCTAACCCTAAAACTAACCCCTAACCCTAACACTAACTGAAACCTAACCCTAACCCTAACCCTAACTGAACTCTAACCCTAACCCTTACCCTAATCTTAACCCTAACCCTTACCCTAATCCTAACCATAAACCTAACTGAACTATAACCCTAACCCAAACCCTAACCCTAACCCTAAACATAAACCTAACGCTAAGTTAACCCTAAACCTAACCCTAACCCTTACCCTAAATGAACACTAACTGAACCCTAACCCTAACCCTAACCCTAACCCTAACTGAACCCTAACACTAACCCTAACCCTAACACTAATTTAATCCTAACCCTAACCCTTACCCTAACGGAACCCTAATACTAACCCTAACCCTAACCACTAACCCTAACCCTAACTGAACCCTAACCCATACTGAACACTAACCCTAAACCTAACCCTAATCCTAACTGAACCGTAACCCTAAACCTAACCCTAACCCTAACACTAACCCTAACCCAAAACCTAACCCTAACCCTAACCCCTAACCCTAACCCTAACTGAACCCTAACCCTAAACCTAACCCATACTGAAGCCTAATTGAACCCTAACCCTAACCCTAACCCTAACCCTAACTGAACCCTAACCCTAACCCTAACCCTAACCCTAACTGAACTCTAACCCTAATCCTAACCCTAACACTAACACTAACAGAACCCTAACCCTAACCCTAACCCTAATCCATACTGAACCCAAACTGAACCCTAACACTAACCCTAACACTAACCCTAACTGAACCCTAACCCTAACCCTAACCCCAACCCTTACTGAACTCTAACCCTAATCCTAACCCTAACCCTAAACCTAACTCTAACCCTAACTTAACTCTAACACTAACGCTAACCCTAACCCTAACCCTAAACCTCCCCCTAACTCTAACTGAACTCTAACCCTAACCCTAACTGAACACTAACCCTAACCCTAACCCTCACCCTAATCCTAACATAACCCTAACACTAACCCTATCCCTAACTTAACCCTAACCCTAACCCTAACCCTAACTGAACCCTAACCCTAACCCTAACCCTAACCCTAACTCTAAACCTAACGCTAACCCTAACCCTAACCCTAACCCTAATCAATACTGAAACCTAACTGAACCCTAACCCTAACCCTAACCCTAACCCCAACTGAACCCTAACCCTTACCCTAACCCTAACCCTAACTGAACTCTAACCCTAATCCTAACCCTAACCCTAACCCTAACTGAACCCTAACACTAACCCTAAACCTAACCGTAATCCTACCTAAACCCTAACCCTTACCGTAACTGAACCCTAACCCTAAACTTAACCCTAACCCTAACCCTAACCCTAACCCAAAACCTAACCCTAATCCTAACACAACTGAACCCTAACACTTAACATAACCCTAGCCCTAAAGAAAACCCTAACCCTAACACTTATGCTAACACTAACCTAACCCTAAACCTAACCCTAACACTAACTGAACACTAACCCTAACCCTATCCCTTACCCTAATCTAACCATAACCCTAACTACAGTCTAAACCTAACCCTAACCTTAACACTAACGCTAACTGAACCCTAAACCTAACCCTAACCCTAACACTAACCCTAACCCTAATTGAACCCTAAACCTAATCCTATTCCTAACCCTAACCCTAACCCTAACCCTAACCCTAACCCTAACCCTAAACATAAACCTAACCCTAACCCTAACCCTAACCCTAACCCTAACCCTAAACATAAACCTAACGCTAAGTTAACCCTAAACCTAACCCTAACCCTAACCCTAAATGAACACTAACTGAACCCTAACCCTAACCCTAACCCTAACCCTAACTGAACCCTAACACTAACCCTAACCCTAACCCTAATTTAATCCTAACCCTAACCCTTACCCTAACTGAACCCTAATACTAACCCTAACCCTAACCAGTAACCCTAACCCTAACTGAACCCTAACCCATACTGAACACTAACCCTAAACCTAACCCTAATCCTAACTGAACCCTAACCCTAAACCTAACCCTAACCCTAACACTAACCCTAACCCAAAACCTAACCCTAACCCTAACCCCTAACCCTAACTGTAACTGAACCCTAACCCTAACCCTAACCCTTACTGAACCCTAATTGAACCCTAACCCTAACCCTAACCCTAACCCTAACTGAACCCTAACCCTAACCCTAACCCTAACCCTAACCCTAACCCTAACCCTAATCCTAACCCTAACCCTAACACTAACAGAACGCTAACCCTAACCCTAACCCTAATCCATACTGAACCCAAACTGAACCCTAACACTAACCCTAACCCTAACTGAACCCTAACCCTAACCCTAACCCCAACCCTTACTGAACTCTAACCCTAATCCTAACCCTAACCCTAACCCTAACTGAACGCTAACCCTAACCCTAAACCTAACCGTAATCCTACCTAAACCCTAACCCTAAACCTAACTGACCCCTAAACCTAAACCTAACCCTAACCCAAAACCTAACCCTAATCCTAACCCAACTGAACCCTAACACTTAACATAACCCTAGCCCTAAATAAAACCCTAACCCTAACCCTAACCCTACACCTAAACCTAACACTAACTGAACACTAACCCTAACCCTATCCCTTACCCTAATCTAACCATAACACTAACTGAAGTCTAACCCTAACCCTAACCCTAACCCTAACCCTAACGCTAACTGAACCCTAAACCTAACCCTAACCCTAACACTAACCCTAACCCTAACTGAACCCTAACCCTAACCCTAACCTAACCCTAACCCTAACACTAACACTAACCCTACCCTAACCCTAACTGAACCCTAACCTTAACGCTAACCCTAACACTAACCCTAACCCTAACTATACCCTCACCCTAACCATAACCTTAACTCTAACCCCTATCTCTAAAACTAACTGAACCCTAACC